>JAOXOE010028722.1:0-15638 GCA_028565055.1 Phoeniculus purpureus
GTGCCATGGTCTAGCCTTGAGCTCTGTGGTAGGGGTTGGACTTGATGATCTATTAGGTCCCTTCCAACCCGGGTAATTCTGTGATTCTGTGATACTATGATACATTTTATGCTCCTACAGTTTGTTGTGGGGTTTAGGGTTTTTTTAAAAAAAACAGAACTCCCAAATGTAGGACCACTTGTCTGACATTAAAACAAATGTTAAGTGTTTGCCACATTTAGACAATAGTAGCTGTGATAAGTTGAAATGGCCATGTGGTTCCCAAACCACAACAGGGGTAAGAACCAGCATGTCTTTATCTCTCCAGATCGCTTTAGAAACTTCTTTTCTGCAATGCCACACCTAGCTCCTGGAGTTTGTGGGCAGGAGTTCAGGGAAAAAAAAAACCCACAATCACAAAAATCTACTCAGTGGCTTAACTGGAGCAGGAAATACTGTTTAATAATTTACACGGGTGTGATCCTACCGCCAGCTTCCCGTCAGCCTGCAGGAATTACATCACGCTTTCGGTACCTGCTCCTGTCATCCAAGTATTAACTATTCTTCCCTTCGTGGTTGTGACCTCGGCAGACATTATTTCCTTTGAGTGTTTTATACGGGTCAGGAAAGCAAACAGCTGCGAAGCGCTCAGCAAACACAAGCCAAACCCAAGTTCTCAGAAGTAACTCACATTTTAAACCTCATCCAGCCTATAAAAGAAAACCCATGATCCCTTGAAGTGAGAATCCAGCTTTGCGAGGAACCCTCAGAGTAATTATTTCAAAGTGTATGTTCTGAGCTCTGGACTGCATGCACGCATTTGATCCAACTGATGCCTTACACAGTAGTCTACACAAACACAGAGGCCTCTTGGAGGTGTTAGTACCGGAACTCCTTCAGCATTTGGCACTTCCAGAGATCAAGCTAACCCAAGTACACTGAACTGACCACAGCTGGTGTCTCTACAGCATCCGTAAAAAGGAACAGGAATTTGATTCGAGTAAACAAAGGTTCCGTAAATAAAACCTCAGAAAAAAGGGGCTTTGCTTTCACAACTGTAGCTCTCATGAGGAGAAAAAGATGACCCACATGATCAGAAAGCAGCTTCTAAGACCAAAACTGTGGGAGCAAAACAAGCTGGGAGCGTAGCATTAATACAGGCAGAAAACAGCAAAAAACAACAATACTCCACAATTGATTAAATCATGAAGTGGGTGTGTTTCTTGTCAAACTGACTGAGCCAACCAAAGGCCAACCATATTCTGGGCTGCATAAAATGAACCATCATCATCAAGTCAAGGAAGGCGATTCTCCCCCTATACTCTGCTCCTGTGAGACCTCACCTGGAGTACTGCATCTAGTTTGTGAGTCCCCAACACAAGAAGGATATGCAACTGTAGGAGCAAGTCTGAGGAAGGCAACAAGGATGATCAGATTGCTGAGGCACCTCTCTGATGAGGGAAGACAGGCTGAGGGAGTTGGGGTTGTTCCCCTGCTCTGAGGGGACCTTACAGCAGCCATCCAATACCTGAAAAGGGCCCTACAAGACAGGAACTTTTTACAAGGAACTCTGGTCACAGGAGACAGGGTAATAGTTTCAATGGGAAATGTCCCTGCCTATGGCAGAGAGGTTGGAACTAGATAATCTCTGAGGTCCCTTCCATCCTAAACCATACTGTGATTCTGTGGTCCTAAGTCTTTAACACAAATAAAAGGAACAGTTAGTTCCGTCTTGCACAGTCTCACTGCTCCCAACTATCAGGCAGGTAATGCAGCAGAATCCCTATTTTGATTATTACAGTTCACTGCAAGTTTCCATCACCCTCCCCTGTTTTTGCAAACACAACTACTCACACACACACATTCCTAGTAGCGCATATTATCAGTTCTTTCTTTCTGCTATTCTCCCTCACTACTTTGACACAATCTTCATGAGGAAAGAAACCATTTATAGCAGCCACAAAAAAACCTTTTCCATTCTAAGACATAAAATTCTTGGCTAGCTAGGAAAAAGTTCATAAATAAGATCTCTAAGAAAATATTGGTCTGTGTGCTCCACACTTACACACCCCTCGCTGGAGGAGCTCCAATTGCCAAAAAACCAGACAGACAAAAACCCAAACACATTTCACATCCTCGGCTAAAAGCAATCTCTTTTATGTGATGGACATGTGCACGACGGCACAGTGCAGTTCAGCCCTCAAAACTGCAGAAACCCTCAGAATTGTAAAGTTAACAATTTCTTACAATCTGGGTGGAAGAAAGCAGAAGCTGACACTTACTAACACTGAAGTATTTTTACAAGTGCAGGTCAACAGTGAGTGAACTGTTGACAGAGCGAAGAAAATGAGTTCTGCACAGCTACAGGAATTTAATGACATTGTGTGTGTAGTCAAACCACAAACAGCAGGTGGTGTAAACAGAACAGAATCCTGTGAAGTGCGAATGCTAAACCTGTAGAGGTGTGTATGTAACGCCCCTTCTGCTTTCCTTTTTGTCTATTTCTTTTTTGCTGTGGATCTATGACGTGTTTCAGTAGCTAACTCTCAAGCTACACATGCTCCACATGCCCATTACTACTTCATCATGCGAAAATGTATTTTAAAAAGTGATAGTTTTCCACACGTCTGCTGCAGCTGTTATGAGCAAGCAGACTGATTTGCTCACTGACTAGGGAATGTCACGCTATGGCAAGTAGATCAGAGCATGTGCCAGTGGTTAATTTTCCTTAAAGACTCTTCAAAGACAGAAGACTCAACATTACTTGGTTTGAAAAACAAAACTGAAATGCTCGTAGACACCTCTTCCTTTTCACAGCAGGTTGTCTTCTCTCTGCCCCCTGGCCACTGTGAATCCTTCTGAGACGAGCAGACTCTGTCTCAAAATGTTATGCTGGGAATTCAAATTTCTCCCAGAGGGAGGGGATGTGAAAGCAGCTGTGGCCAGCGTTAAAAGAGCAGGACAAGGACGTGCTTCACATACAGTGCACAAAGCTTGGCCTCTCTCTGCAGTAAAACAAGACACCGCCAGCTGGGGAAGAATTGCTTAAATCTAAAACTCATGACAAATTGCAAAAGCATATTCTGCTTGTTAAAAATAAAGGAGATTACACGAATTGCTCTCCTGTTACACTCCTCAAAAACACTGTTGTGGCTGCGTACATACCAGAAGCTACAAGTCCTGAATAACAACCACACAGAACATGGTTCTTTACAAAACTGCTCATGGATTAAAAACAGCGTTTCTGCAGCTGTCACTTGGAGCTCAGGTCTGCTCTCTCTCTCTTCAGTCCATTTCTGTATGGATTTCCAGAAACCATTTTCTAAAGCTACATTAATCCTTAGAAATTCAAGCAGACTCTTTAAAAGCAAACTGGTGGCAGAAGGGTTTTATACATAGTTATTGTCTTAGTTCTGACTATGACAGCAATTTCACAGGATTATGCTGCTTAAGTGATTGGTAAGACCACAGGGTATTTCAGGCTCTCAGAACCTCCTACCTCCTATTCTTTGTCCTTTAAAGTATGAGAGAGACAGTTCTACTACAAAAGCAGTGAGATTTAACCCAAAGCAGTTACCACACTGACATCAACAATGGTATCTCATCGGTGTATTAATTCCAGCCTGACCTCAAATGTCTCCAGGGGCCTCCACCACCTCCCTGGGGTGTTTCACCACCCGCATTGTAAAAAAATTCTTCCTAATATTTAATCTAAATCCACCTTATCATAGCTTGAAACACCAACCCTTATCCTACATAGCGGGCCCTGCTAAAAAGTCTGACACATCTTTCTTGTAGGCTCCCTCTAAGTAGTGAAGGTATACACAAAGACTGAACCCAAAGAGAAGAGAAATCAAAGAAATAGGCTCGTCTTAGATGTTCAAAGAACTGGTTTATTATTTGTTTGGACCTTGGATTAAAATTATTTCAAAATAAATTAAAAAGCAAGACACTAATGAGCGTATTAGTGAGACAATCCCATCTTCAGTTTTTATTCAGTTTTCCTTCATCTTAAGTCCTTCACAGGTTATTCTAGTGAAACTCTGTTCACGCACTGCAAGTTTTGAGTGGTGAATGGCCACCTAGTGCTGAATTCTTTACATGAAAAGCACCAGCTACCATCATCAGTTGCACCTGTTCGCTCTGCTGAAAGCAACAGCCCTGGAAAGCTGATCTACAAATTTCAGTAGAGACTCTGCAGTAGAAGCAGTAAACCCACAATGAATACTCTCAGCTAAATAGTTCTGGCAACAACGAGAAAAGTGATACTAGTGGCTAACAGTCACATCAGAGGCATCATCAGCAACAGGACATTACACAAAATGCAAGCAGTTTGCAAGATACTATACAGCAGCAACCGCACACATGCTGTTCATGCAGGTGTGTTTCCATTTTTCACAAAGAACTTACATCCTTCTGTCAGCAGCGCTGCCAGGCTAGTCTAACCTTCTCAGGTCTCCCAGCGCTGCTGGGTTCTAGAGACAGAAGGCCAAGGTGACACAACATTTATGATGCATTTGGAAGCGAACATCAACCACTTCTGCCTACTGCAAATACACACAAGTATTTGTGCGTACAAATACATCTTTTCAGGCAGTTTCTTCTCCTCAGGTGTTAACACACTAGTGTACAGGAAAGAAAGGCAGAGGCCAATCCAAGGTTGGTAGCGAGAATTTATACAGGGAGCAGAGGTCTTACCGAGAAATGCTGCTACCTGCAACGTCTAGTATTTCTAGTATGATACACGAATGCTGTCACATGCAGTCAGTGTCCACTTTCTATTATACGTGAATTACATGTTCTGCCGTTTCAACACCCAACGCACACACACATCACCTGGAACATTTGAGCAACCTTATTCTGTTGCAGAGACTGCCTTGGCAAACCAGAGTCTCTGAGTCATCTGTGGGTCACAAATGCCTTACCTTTTCCTCCTGGTGTATTCTGTTGGCATTTTCCATCTGAAAGCTGTGCAAGGACTGGATTTTGTCAATCTGCAGTTGCTGTTTCTCCAGCTCCCCTTGGAATTCATTCTTCTTAAGCTCCACAGCACCTCTCTCCACTGCTGCCCTGTGGACTTTACCTTCCAAATCCATAATTCGACTCTGAGGAAAATGAAATCAGCCAGAGCAAACAGAAATGCTTTCCCCTTCTTGGTGTTAGGGAGGGAAACACAAAGCCTTGCGTCAGCTGTGGATACCTGGCGCTTACGGACTCACTCACTCACCCCTTTTACACAAGTTAGCAGCGTATTCTTCAGAGAGTATAAGAATTTCAGTTCAAGATAACGGAAATACAAACCTCCCTCAGTACTTGAGCTTAAAAAAAACACCCCAAAACACACAGTAAATAAACCAATCCAAACACAAAAAAATTGCTATTTACACTCTTTCTCAAGTACGAGGTCAACTACATTTTTAAATTCAAACAGCTCTAACATCACTGGACTCCTTGATCCTAAACTAACTCAATGAAAACTTGCCTCTCTTATAAAAAAAAATTACTGAGACACGATTGCTACTCAAAGACACATACGAGAAAAATTCATTTGTAAGAAGAAAATCACCATTCTTCTTGATTGCTCAAAGAGCAGTTACAGAGGAAGGCTCAATGACACCATCACATACAAACGCAGAGAGACTGTTTCTAAACACTTTGGCATAAAATTGCTTCAGCACTAAGGAAGGGCAGGAGTGGAGGCGAATAACAACAGAATTTACCCACATAGAAAGACCTGTGGATTCCAGGTGGATTAAAATAAAGCTGTAATAAAACCTGCATCTTCTAAGAAAACAAAGAAAGGTACCGGGTCTTCTTACACTAGAGTATTCTACATACTACTGCCCGCTTACCGCACTTCTCCACCACAGAAAGCAGCACGGAGAGGAGGTGAGGGGTGCTAAGTAAGGAGGTTTGCAGTTTGGTTGGAAGAGCATAGAGAAGCACCTACTCCAATTTTCTCACAGTACCTTCAAAGCCTTGCCCACAAGTAGACAGGATGACAGAGTGCCTTAGAAGCTCCACCTGACACATGGTGGGATGATCTGCACAACAGGAGTGCTGCGCTGGATGACAACAAACTCTTCGTAAGAGAGAGATGGGAAAACTCACGTAAACACTGACATAGAAAAGAGGGGAAACAGGAACATGTGGAGCTGCTGACCGTGGGACAGGCTGCTGAGACAACGGGGCCTGCAAAACCAAGACAGCTTAGCAACATCACAAGAGAGCAGAGAGATGAAGAAAATAAGAAATTAGTAAGGCCTGATAAAACTAACACCGCTGCATCCCAGTGAAATGACACAGACTACGGGCCTTCATTGAGAAGACCACCAGCACCCTCTTGCGACCACCAAAGACCTCAACTGCGCATGCACTGCAGGTGTGTACCTATGGCAATTAGCTCTTGGAAAGTCCTGGATGTGCAAAGCAATTCCATCAGTTTATGTACTCATCACCGTAATGACCCTGAACTTTACCTGCAATCAGCGCACGTAATTTTCGGTGGCAACATCCCACGTGTGCCCGGCGCTGCTGAAAATAAAGAATGCCTGCTTAGTAACGTCTGTTACTGAGTCTCTCACAGCGTCAAGAGACAGGCCAGGAAAGAAAGGCAGCGGGGTAGCCCACTATGGTATGGAGTGTTTTGATTGTCTGGAGCATAATGATACGGACATTGACAAGGGGGGTGATTAAGGGTAAGAATCAGGAGGAAGGCCAACAAGGCAGGTATCATGGTGGCAGTCTGTTGCAGATGACCCAACAAGCATCAAGAGGGAGACAAAATATTCTATAAGCAGCTGAGAGAAGTCTCAGAAGAACAAGAACCACTTTTTCTCACGGAGAACTCTGACTGACCAGATGTCTTCTGGAAATGCAGTGCACCAGAAAGGAAACAAGACCAGGAAGTTCCTGGCATGTGCTGAAGAGAACTTCCTGACACAGTTAATGAAGGAGCCATCTAGGGAAGACTTCCTGTCAGACTTCTTGTTTGTGAGCAGAGGAGGACTTGTGGGTGATGTGAACGTTGGAAGCCATCTTGGACCTAGTAAGTACGAAATGCCAGCATTTCTAATTGTCGTTTAGGGAAGGGTGTCAACAAAACTGCCACCTTGGGATACTGGAGGTAGGCTTTGACCTGTTTAAGCTGGACATTCTTCAACAGAAGAATCTTAAAGGTGCAGGTCATCTCCCCATATACAGAAAGACAAGGCAATGGGGACGAAGTCCATCCTGACTGAATCATAGAATCATTAGGGATTGGAAGTGACATCAAAAGATCATCTAGTCCAACCCCCTGCCACACAGGATCACCTAGACCAAGTTGCACAGGAAAACATCCACAGAGAGCTTTGGCTGGAACTGAGGAAAGAAAAAGTCTTTGTGATTTTTTTTCGAAGTACGGGTTGTGCCACTCAGCAAGACTACAAAGATTTTGTAAGGCTATTTATGAAGAAAATGTGAACTAGAACTGTAAAAGATAATAAAAATACTTATATAAATGCATTAACAGTAAAAGGAAGACCAAGGAGAATCTCCATCCTTTACTGGATGCAGCAGGAAACACAGTAAGCAAGGATGAAGAAAAAGATAAGTAACTTTAGTAGTAACACCACCTGTTCTCTGAGTGTCCAGCCCTCTGATCTGGAGCTAGACAACAGGAACAAGCAGTGGAATGAAGTCTCCATAACCCAAGAGGGAATGTCAGTGACACCACTTACACATGCATGAGTCTATAAGGCCAGATGTGACCCATTCAACCATACTGCAGGAGCTGGCAGAAGTACTCACCAAGTCACTTTCTGTCATTTACCAGCAGTCCTGGTTAACTAGGGACATCTCTGTTGACTAGAGGCTAGCAAATGTGACAGCCATCCGCAACAAGGACCAGAAGGAGAGTACGACATGTCAACGTGATCTCGGTGCAGGTTACAGAGTAGGTTATCCTGAGCGCCTTCAAAAGGCATGTATAGAACAACTAGGTGATCAGACCCAGGTAGCATTCGTTTATGAGAAGCAGGTCCTGCTTGACTAATCTGAGCTCCCTCTACAGCAATCTGACCCACCTAGTGGATGACAAAAAGGCTGTGGAAATTGTCTATCTAGACTGTAGAAAAGCCTTTGACACCACTTCCCAAAGCATTCTCCTAGATATATTCTGCTCATGGCTTGGATAGGTATCCACCTCACTGGATACAAGACTGGCTGGAGCAGCCGAGATTGGTGGATACAAGCAATAGAACAGGAGGAACTGGCCTGAAGTTGCAGCAGAGAAGGAAAAATTAGGAAAATTTGCTTCCCTGAAAGTTAAGAAAAATTTCTTCCCTGGAAGGGTTGTCAAGTACTAGTACTAGAATAAGCTGCCAAGGGAATAGGTGGAATCACCATCCCTGGAGGTATTTAAATGATATGTGGATCTGGCAGTGCTGGGTCAAAAGTTGGGCTTTACGATCTTTAAAGTGTCTCCAATCCAAAACAATTTTATGATTGTATGATTCTACATCCTCCAACAATGGACAAATGAGAAATTTTATTCACATGCTCCTCAACTCACTATTTGTAAAAATTCCCCACAAGGAATTCCTACAATTCCTGTCCTACCTTCTTCTGGAGATGCATCCCTCTTACGGACTATGTTTATTAGCCACACATGTACAAGAGGGTTTGCAGAGTAATAGAACGTTACCTGCAGATCCACACTGCGGGAACTTGCAATCCAGTAATTGAAACCCAAAACAACGATGCACACCATTAGTGCAGCCACAAGGAGAGGTGGAGACTTCATCCCTCGGCAGCTGTTTCCCAGCCCTACCATTTCAAGAGAATATCAAACCCCGAGAGTCACCACAGCGTGGAAACCTGCAAATCAAAACACGTATGTTACATTGCATCCTCCGCTAAAGGCTGTTTTATACATACAGCGAAGTTCCCACTGAAGCAACACAACAACTCACAGCTAAAGGAATGACACCCAACAAGGAAAACATGTTGTCTAGGTACATCCAACTGAAAGACAAACACCATCTTATACCTATCACCTTGTACTTAAGTGTCACATGGACTTGAGGGAGAAGTGTTGAACCTTCCCAAGGATATAATGACAAACTGCAATAAACAGAACAAACCAACCACACATTTATCATCTATTCCACCCAAACAGCTACTTAGACAACAGTGGTCTACAGACAGTGGATAGATTCCTTGTTTCCTCGTCAGTCAGAAAATAAACTTAATCTCACTGGTTGAGGAGTAATTTGCACTTTTTGTCCCAAATTTGGGTAATTTCAACCTATTCCTTTCAGTAGTACTATTCTAGCTTTACCCCAGCCTGCAATTATATAATCAAATCGAAATAAATCAAGGATAACTTAAAAAAAATTTTAAATTGCAGACACTTAATTGATTTCAATGATAAACTATACCGAGTGACTTTTGCTTCGATTCTCAGCTACTTTTTCTGCTCCTAACAGAAAACAAGCAGCCTTACTTTAATGAACGAGCAGTTCCAGGGGTACTGCTGTTAGCTGTTGAGACCTGGGTTGTTTCTATGGAAGAGCTCATCTTAACGGAAAAGCTGGGACAAAATGCAGTTGTAATTCTGTTCGAAATCGGCCATAGTCATCCAACGATATAAAGTTCACTCTCTACAACTACCTGAAAGGACATTGTGGAGAGGCTGGTGCTGGTCTCTTCTCACAGGCAACTAGTGACAGAACAAGAGGGACCGGGTTCAAGTTACAACAGGGTAGGTTTAAACTTGGTAATAGGAAAAGTTTTTTCACAGAAAGGGTGGTCAGGCACTGGAATGGGCTTCTCAAGGAGGTGGTTGAGAACGCATCCCTGGATCTTTTGGATGAGGTGTTGAGGGATGTGGTTTAGGGGTGAACTTGTAAGGTAGTTAGATGGTTGGAATCGATGAGCCCAGGGGTCTTTTTCAACCAGAGTGATTCTGAAAAAAATTCTGGTCTTAATGAGTGCAATAGCACCTGGATCAGTGAGTCATCCAAACACCTCCTAAACTGAGATAAACCTTTTCCTCAGTTTTTGCACTCCTGCAGACAAAAACCAGCAAAAAATGAGCACAGATCAGACAGCAAACACGGATGTATTGTAAGATGCTAAATTAAACATATACACGTTGGGGATTAAACATGCATTTACAGCATGTTAGAATCATGTGTTTGCTTAAGATTAGACTAAATTGAAACTCATTTTGCTTAGCTTAACATGAGTGACTTTATTTAGCCTAAGTGACTGAAGTACTGTGGCCCTAGACCAGAAACTGCAACTAAAGTTATGCTGAACTTCTGTTGATCTATGATGAGAAGGCACTAAAACTAGTCAAAACCAAGCCAATCTTTGAAGTCATCCTATCAAAGGACAGCAGAAGACAGACACCTTCATGGAGGAGTAGTACAGTGCCAATAAATAAGAAGAAGTGGTAACTACCAGAGCCTGATCAGAAGCAGACGTCTATGTTGCATGAATGGGTCCACAGAATATACTGTGAAGCCTTAAAAGGCACAGGTGAACAAAAAACAGAGCTCCTTCTCTGGGACACAGGTGAACAAATGACAGGGTTCCCTCTCTGGAGGCACAAAGCTCAAGCTGTTTTTCTGGTCTGCCATTTAAATAAGTTATTTTTTTGAAATTCAATACCTGAAACTCTGCTATGGGAAATGCCTTTAACAGTACATTTACTGTTAATACTTTGTACAGTCTGTCCAGTTGTATGCTCTTAAATAAACCAAATTCTTCCCTACAGATGCAATCCACAGGTTATGATCTACTTAAAAATTAGTAACTGGTCACAACCATTAAAGGATGTACACGCAGATACACACTATTAACCACAGAGGAATAAGGTGATGCCAGCAGACAGCAGGTATCAGAAATACTGATTCTCCTGTGGGTCCAGTACTCGAGTCCTTCAACAGCCCACCTACAATTAAGTGTGCAGGTGCACCCTCTGCATAATACCCTTTTTGCATTCAATCTAAGACACAACCCACCCTCCTCTCTTCTCAGCAAGGGAGTGTGAATACTGTCAAGACTGGTGAAGGTTTCAAATCTATTTCTTGATTTGAAAAGTTTGTGGTTTTGTTCGTATTTGGGGAGCCTGATAGTGCAACATGGCTTCCCAAAAACACCACTTTTTTGTGTACACACACACACACACCCCCTCCATCCAGCAAAAAAACAAAGAGCAAAGCACCTGCACAGGTCCAATACCCAAGTCACGAGTTTCTTGCCTAAGGAAATCTCAGCTGCACAGGAACACACGAGCATAGCTTTAAGGGACATGGTGAAGTCAACAGAAAAAGCAAATGCCTGCAGAGGAACCATGCATTATTGTTTTAAAGCAAAAAATATCAAGATGCAGTCAACTAAAACGCACACATAGAAACACACAGGCTTACGGTACACAGCTAAAACCACAGAAACACATACATCTTGCACAAACTATTCTCATGCTGTGTCCTCCTAGAAAGACGGTCTGAGATGCAGAATCCCCTCATCTTATGTGGATGCCTTGCAAACCAAGAAATACAAGTCTCCCGAGCAGCAAAACAAGAGGTGGAAAATGGGGATGATCAGCACTGCTACACCAGCTAAGAACAAGATAATTAATTTACTGTTTCTTAATAAAATAAAATATGCTTAAAAAAAAAAGAAGTGTATCAGAACTTGTTATGAAGCCGTTCATGTCATATTCTTCATCATAAGAGCACAACTGAAAACATGGAAAAAATTGCTAAACTTAGCGCTGTAGGACATTGTGCTTCATTGCAACCGTTACAAAAATAAAATAACTGGTATTTTGAACCTAGCAGTCAGTAACTGAGAAATTAGTTCATGTTAGCAGCAACAACTTGCACTGGAAGTTAACTACAGATAAATACATGGGACTAGCCTTTTAGCTCCAAAATCTTCACAGGCAAAGCAACTGTGAATTCTTCAATGGAAGGATGATTAGTCAGTTCACTTTGCAACTTAAAGCACAGGTGCAAAACCATGCTAAAGCAATGGTGATACATCAATACACACATCCAGCAGCCTCAGCAAAACTTCTGATGTTTTCAGCTATTAAAAGCAGGCAGGCAAGAAAGAGCTGATTTCACTCAAGCATGCCTGATTCAATACATTTCTCTCTCTAGAAGGCCCAGCGTTCTTTGTCCTTAAATAATTTACATTAGCTGGGGATAGATTTTTACACCCAACAGAAGAGAAGGCAAAACACACAGGAGGATCTTCCATCTAAGTAGTGCTGACACAGTTGCAATACTGATACTCCCTCTCTCATCAGTTTAAAAGTGAAAACTGTTTAACTTTCTGCCACAGACATATATACATAGGCATTCTGCAAGAGAGATAAGTAAATCAGCTCATGGATTTAGCGTCACATGGAAGTGAATTTCTACAGGTGGTTTTCCAGGAAACATCTGATCTGGCACAGTTATGTGAGCTCAAAATAAAAAGTGTTTCTGATTTTATGTATTTTATGAAGTTTACCACAGAGGTGATAATGAGATGTTGTACCACACACATAATGCTCTATATTTGCTAGAGTATAAAATCCTTGACATTTGAACAGCAGACTTCATCCTTCTGTTTTACTCAACTAGCAGTGCTTTGAGAGGACGACACTTCAGACTCTGAGGTACTCAAGCAAATGAACAGAGTATAGTTCAATTTCCCAGATTAAATGCTACCCATCTGAGCAATTCCTTCATTCACTGTATTCACTGCACTCAGCTCAAGCAAGATAGCCGGTATCCATTATTTTCTACAACAGATAATTAACAGCTGCACCAACTAAGGCACAAGACAAAGACATTAGAGGCAAAGACCAAGCAAACCAATTTGTGCATTTCAGACACAGAAAGGAAGCCAGGTCTCTCTTACTAACAAGGTCCACCTCTCTGCATTTACATGAGACCTGCTGAACAGGAATAAGCAGAACAGATGAAGAATTCAGTCAAAGCAGTACACAGCTAGGGTGGAAGCAAATGGTGTCCCTTCACCTCTAACTGCTTACCAACCACCTCTTCCACCACTGAGCCACCACATGGTACAAAGCCAGCAGATGTCAGAGCCGCATGTGAAGACTATGTGCAGCTGGAGCAACCACTGAAAGGCGAAGATGCACCTTACTCGGAGGTCTGCAACTCTAAGGAAGGACAGAACCTTAGAAAAACCCCTTTGAAAGGCAGGTCCACAACAAGAGACAGAAAGGAGGAAAAAAACCCAAGTATCTGAGGGATACCTGACAGCACTGGGAGGATGTACAACCCCACACAGACTAGACCAGCTGACAGGCAAGTGCTCTGCCCAGCCTGGGGAACATCCTCCCACCAAGAAACTGCTACAGACATACAATGGTGCTACTCCTACCTCTTGCAGATTCCTCAAACTTCCAAGTGAGATTCTGAAGAAATTACCTGTTTTTACAGATACTACCATGGAACTCCTATGTCTGTCTCTCTGAGTAAAAACATCCCAGCTTTACCAAGCAAGCTTATGAAAAGCTCTTCTATAGCTAGATATGACTGAATCAGTTAAAAAGGTACTAAAAGCTGGGGTTTATCGAAAAATAAAGACAGCTTTTAAAAAGGCTATTCTTAACAGAGTGAATCAGAGACTAAGCATTTCTGCACCCAGACATCCAAAAAAAAAAAAAAAAGGTTAAAAATGTTATGGTTTGGCGGTATTTGGTGATAAAATTGAATCAAAACCTTCATTTTTAGTTTTATGTATGATTCACTTACAGGAGTGATCACCCTTGAAAAACCTCTATGAGTTTCTGCTCATGCACAAAACACAGTACACAGATCTCTTACTATCCTCTGCAGTCAGTAACACTACTTAGGATTGTGCTTTTCCAAGTTTGCAAGACAAAAGAGGTTACACTAATGTTTTCCAAATAGAGTTGTAAAGTTTGTACAACAAACTCAAGGCTGCAGACAACAAACTTTCTAAATACCTTCCACACAAAACCACAGACCTCAGGCTGAAAGAGAAAAAAAAATTCTACCAAAAACTCACAAAACATTCAGCAACAGCCGCTTTCTAAATTTCTGTACTGGCTCACTTCAAAGAGGCAACCACACCAAGAACAAAAATTTCAAACACAGACACTGTGGAATGTTCCTGACTGTACTATTTGCCCAAAGCATCAAGTAACACTTCTCACAGGAACAGGAAGGGGAACATGCTCAGTAGCTGCAACTTCATCCTCCTCAGGTGTAACCATCGTTTGAGAATCTGTTCAGATCTTGGGTCTTCTTTTTTCTAATGCACTTTAAACCCCAAACTATAGATTAAAAAGATTATAAAAATACTGAAAACGAGCTAACTGTTCGGGGGGAGGGTGTATGTTACCACTCATCCATGAGCAGAGATTCAGCTGGGGAAATATCTCTTATTCAAAATTGCTATTTTACAGAATGAAGGGAAATCCCAAACAAGTGTGTGACCAAACACACTGTAGAGGTTTAAGGTAGGTATCTATTCTGGTGAAGGAAGTCAGGCAACCAGAGATAACTTGACAAAATCTTCACAAAATTTCTGTCTAGGTGTACTTGTAAGGCAATACTACTTCCTCCTGAGAATACTTTATATTAAAACAAACACTCAAATTGTCCAGACACCAGAATTATCTCAACAGTTGGTCAGACCTCATTTACTTTCAGGAAAAAGTTTTGTTGTTGGTATTTTTATCTGTACAACTGTCTTGTTAGGATCACATTAACACGATACTCACTTCATCTTAAAAAAAGAACATAAAGGAATGGAGTACATTAAATGTAGGCATGTGGCAAGAATACCACAAAATTGCTCCAGCACTCCCCCACCCCTCCATCACTGCACATACATTTGCTCTAAAACACACAAACCTCACCCTAGGAAAAAAATCTGCAATCCATATAGGAAGTAGTCCTTTATGAGCAAAGAGCTGTTAAAATGAAGGTCCTTTTAAAAAGCCCCAGCCCAAGTGCAAGGCTAATTAAAAACCTTTATCAACGAACTGCCATCTTCAAGCTGACCAGGGAATGCAGTAAAGCAAAGGCAGTCATTTCCCTCCCCTGGCTGCAGACCTTAACCCCAGTATGTACTGCGCACCCAACAGAGAGTCACTGAATGACTGAAAGATCATCCAGTTCCAATGCCCCCGCCACGGGCAGGGTCATAAAAAACCCGGTCCCTGGAAGAGGCCATCTCCTGACCTTTCAGAGTCCTAACCCCATAATTTCTACCCGCGCCGCGGGTACCCAGCGCTGCCTGGGGCTCAGCGCTCTTCCCCCTGTGCGAAAGCCCCGGTGGGGCGGCTGGCGGGAGGAAAAAGCCCAAGTACCGTAACGCAACATAAAGCGCCGCGCCCGCTGTCAGCTCAGCCTGCAGCCTCTGCCCCCTCACCCCCACCCGCCGCCAGCGGCACCTCCTGGCCGCCTGGGACCACCCGGGGCGGCCCCCGAGCCCCGATCCCCGGCGGGGCAGAACGGGACGAGAGGCTCCGGGCCGCGGCCCGAGGTCCCTGCTGCTGCGCCGCTGCAGAGGAACGGCCGGCGGGTTCCCGCAGCGGCCCCCAGCACGGCCGCGGCTGCCCCGCTCACCTCGCTGAGCAAGAAGGCGGCACCGCTGCCACCTACACAGGGCCC
>JAOXOE010028723.1:0-15638 GCA_028565055.1 Phoeniculus purpureus
CTCGGGTGAGCGAGCGGCAGCTGCAGCCCCCGGGTTCCGGCGGGGGGTGGGGGTGCGGGTTGTGCTGAGGGGCTGAGCGGCGCGTTGGGGGCCGAGGGGTGAGGGCCCTGGTGCGGGGCAGCAGGGCCGTAGGTCCCGGGGGGGGCCCGCCCGTGGAGCCGCGGGGCTGTGGCGAGCGGTGCGGCCGGTCTGGGGGCGGAGCTGCGGCCGTGGCTGCGGTTTGCAGGGGTCTGTGCTGGGGGCGCCGGGGTGTCGGCACCACGGGACAGGACCTGCGGTCGGCAGTGGCCCTGCGGGGCCATGGGGCGCAGTGGGGTGCGCGGGCTGGAGCGCAGGGGCCGTGTGTGTAGCGGGAGCCTGCTGTGGGGGTGAGGGCTGAGGCTGGCCGTGGGCTCCGCTCCCCGGGGATGGACATCCGCGACTCTCAGCGCCGGAACGGGGCCGGGGCGGGGGAGCAGGAGCCCCGCTGTGCGGAGGCCCGCGGGCACCAGAGGGTGGAGGGTCGGGGCAGGGCGATGCGTCGGTCGCTTCTCCGACAGCGGGTCTGTGCGGGGGCTGCTGGGCGCGTCCCCGCGGCTATGCTCAGGTCCCGGGCTGCGGGTGCTCGGGGTGCCCCGGGCTCTGTGCCGAGCGCTGGGTCTCCCCACAGGCAGCGAGCCGTTCTCTGGCCTTGAGGGTCGTGGGGATGGTGCGGTCGGTGCGGTCGCATTCTTGCGCCCGGAGCCCCGCTTCGCCTGCCTGCCTGTCCCCAATGTCTTGGGCAGCTGCTGGAGAAGTGAGACTTGGGCTCCCGTAGCCTTCCAGAACTGGGTCAAGGCAGCAGGAGCCTCCGGCGCCGGGTTTGCTGGCACCCAGCGGGGCTTGGGGGTGCTCGTGAACTCGGGGTGCTCTGAGCAGATGGGATTTAAACAGGAACCCTGTTACCTGCGGCCCCTCAGAGCCTGTGGTGGGGCCAGGCTGGCAGAGGCTGCCCTTGTGCAGGGCAAGCCTTTTGCCCTGTTCTGTCAGCTGGTGGGTGCTTGTGCCGGAGCTTTGGGCTGGGAACTCGTCCCTGAGGCTCTCTGGCCTCCTCCTGAGCTACAGCTCCTGGTTGGTGTCTGCTGGGGTGGGCCGGCCAAGTGCCCTTCGCTGCAGCCCTCCCTTATGTGGGTGTTCTGCAAGAGAGAGCACCCCTGGGGAGCAGGCCGTGGAACAAGGCCAGAGGGGGCCACGGGGATGATCCCAGGGCTGGAGCTCCTCTGCTCTGGGGCCAGGCTGAGGGAGATGGGGCTGTTCAGCTGGAGAGGAGAAGGCTCTGGGGGACTTCAGAGCAGCTTCCAGTCCCTTCAGGTGCTCCAGGAGAGCTGGAGAGGGGCTTTTTCTGGTGCTGGCACAAGGGGGCTGGGTTCCAGCTCAAAGAGGGGAGATTGAGATGAGATCTGAGGCAGAAACCCCTCCCTGGGAGGGGGCTGAGGCCCTGGAACAGGCTGCCCAGGGAGGTTGTGGCTGCTCCATCATCCCTGGCAGTACCCAAGGGCCAGTTGGCTGGGGCTGTGGGCAGCCTGGTCTGGTGAGAGGTGTCGCTGCCCCTGGCAGGGGGTCGGCATTGGGGGAGCTCTGAGCTCCCTCCCAACCTGACAGAGTCCATGTGAGCAGGCTCTGAGACTTGGGGATGAGCCCTGGGGCTCAGTGGGCCTGAGGAGAGTGTGGGGCACCTATGTGGGGCACAGGAGCTTTCCCCCCCAGAGCTCTGTCATCTTCCTCCCAGTCTGTGTCGGTGCTGACAGGCAGCTGGCAGAGACAGGCGAGGAGCTTCCATCGCTCCTCTCTGTGCTGAGGCTGAAGCACGCCGCACACGCCCTTGGCACCTGCACATCCTCCCCTCCGCGAGGGTCTGGCTGACTGTGCCGGCCGTGTCAGCTGTGTGGGAAGGGGCTGAGGGCGAAGGAAGGGCCCGGAGGAGAGCTGTACAAGGTCGTCTTTCAGATGTTAACCGGGGGTTCTGTGTCCCGCAGCTCTTAACGACAGAATGTTCCTCTAACCCCTGGGTGTTCTCGGTGTGGCTGGCGTTATGGCATGAATAATGCATGGCCCCGCTGCCCGTGGCTCGCGCGGCATCCGGCACGGGGCCCACTGGTGTGTCCGGGGACACCCACCGACAGGCAGCCGAGCAGCCCCCCACTGGATTTCCTGTCGAGGTTCCCAGCAGCTAAAGCTCCCTGCGGCTGCCTCCGCACTCCTGTGCGTAAGTGCCGTGCGAGCGGCGAGCACGTGTGCGCCGGTGCCGCCGCGCGAGTAGGGGCTGCGGGTGTGCGGGCTGACGAGGAGGCCGGGCTGACAGCCGGGGCTTCCCTTCCCCTGTGAAGATGGGGCATCCCGGGAGGGTGCAGCTCCCCGACAGGGGGGTCGGGTGGTCCAGCCCCGGAGTGCAGCACAGAGCATGTGGCCGTTGTGGGGTCGGGCAGAGTCGGGGGTAGACCTGAGCTCTCCTGCCAGAGCTGGGGCAGACACACGGCGCGGTGGGACGTGGCAGGGGGGCTGCTGCCTGGCACGGAGGAATGTTCCAGCCATCCCGCAGAGGTCCCGGCTCTGGGCAGGATGCCCGGAGGGGCTGCAAGGGGCGCAGGGACGCGCTGAGGGAGCAGAGCCGCAGCACGAGGAGCAGGTCCCCTGACGGGCAGCGAGGGCATCCAGCCGTGCCCATCCCTCCTCTGCCAGCCCGGCACCCGCCGCTGCCCGGGACATGGGACCCGGAGGTCTGGCTCTGCCCGCGGCGGTGGGGCACGAGGAGCGGGAGCTGCAGGGTGCTGTGGTGGCTCAGCGGCCCCTTGGGGCTGGCAGGGCTTTGGGGTGGGGATCCCCTCTGCCATGGCGGGCCTGGAGCGGGGGGAGGCCGTGCAGCTAAAACGAGTACAAAGAGTAAATTGCCATCCCACTCCTGAACGCAGCTGAGCTGCTGTAACTGTGACAACAGGCAAAGGCTCTGGTTCCCGAGTGTCTTGGCTCCTGCTGGCAGCGTGGGAAGGGGAGGCAGCGCTGCCTTTGGGGAAGTCTCTCAAGAGCAGCCCAGGCGTGCAGGAGTGGGGGGTCTGGGCTGGGGACAGGGGTCCAGGCTGCCCGTCCCCATGCTGGGGGAGCTGGACACGCGGCCGCTTTCGTAACCCAAGAAGCAGGTCGGCCGGGAGACTCTTCTATCATTAAATATTGAAGGATCTTCTCGGGCGGCAGCATGTGCAGCCCTCACTGGCAGCAGCTCGGGGAGCTCGTGGTTCTGGATGCTGCAGGGACTCAGCTGCTGCTGCAGGGGTGACTGGGTGGGTTGGGGTGTGAGGGGACCATCAGTGCTGGCCTCTCACCCCAGCGAGCTGCTCCTCAGCCACAGCCCAGCCCCAGGACCTGTGCAGGGCACAGGCAGCCTCCTTTTGCCCCGACCCCCCTGTGACGGCGCTGGGGACTGAGCTCCAGCCCAGCCTCTGCTCTAAGGGGAAGAGACTGGTGCTTTGGGTTGCTTCTCCATGCCAGTGTGGGTGACTTTGCAGGCTCTAGAGCAGCATGGAGGCCTTGGTGGGCAGGGGAGGGTTGGTGGGTACCCGCGCTGTGTGTGCACCAAGGCACCTGAGGGTGCAGGACAGAACCGATGGGTCCTGGGCCGTGTCCCGCCGCCCTACAGCCGCAGGGGTCTGGCTGAGGCTGGCAGCCCATTTAGGGAGCAGCTGGGACTTCCAGGTCTGGATTCTCCTGCTTTTTATAGACATCCTGAGGGCAGCCCGAAGAATGGCAGGAAGCGCGGTGGCTCGCAAACGCTCGGCCCTGGGCTCTATTGTTCGGCCCCAGCGGAAGCCAGTCATGGCTGGGCTGCCCGGGGGACTGTCGCCTGCCTGGAGGAGGCTCCGTGGAGGGTCCGCCGTGTCCTTACAGTGTGACCTAATGCTTCCTGCCCTTGGAGGAGAGGGACTACAGCTCCCAGCGTGCGTGGGGGTCCTGGGCACCGTGTGCCGGGGGCTGCGGGCTGCGCCCCCTCCCTTGGTACCACCTGCCCCTCTGCAGTGTGGCAGGTCTCCGGAGCTGTAGCAGGGACGCGATAGCCACGCTCAAGCTCTCCTGGCCATCTGCTCTCCTCCGGCCCGAGTCCCGCTGGCCTGCAGGGGCCAAGCACAAGTGCTGTGCCATGGTGGCTGCGGTGTGGCCAGAGCGGCAGCCGAGCTAGTGCAGGGGGCTCTGGCTCTGCGGCCCTGGGGTAGGTCTGTGGCTGCCTCGCGGCAGGGGGTGGCTTTGCTGGTGCTTCTAGTCTAAGCAGCTGGGTTCCTTGGTGCTGCCTGAGCAAGGGACCAAGTGCCATCCTCTCTTTGCGAGGACCCTGGGAGACCTCAGGAGGCAGAGGAGGGCATGAACCCCGTGTGCGATCCTGACCTCGGGCACCCGCGCGGGTCCCATCTGCCCTCCCACCACCCCACGGAGGCCTCTCTGTGCAGGGATGCGCTCCCGCAACCCCCCCGAGGCAGACCCGAGCCCCCAGCTGCTTCCCAGCTCCTGGTCTGTCTGGGGGGCAGTTTTCCTTCCCCTGACTTGTCAGTTCTGATCGCGTTGCGTCTGTGAGGCTGCCGGGGACCAGCTGCTGCGGCTGCTGCGAATCTGCAGCTCCTGCCTTCTGCCCCGGAAAGGGAGAAGCTGAATGAGAAGCCGCATATCTGGACGCTGGTGACAGAAGAGCCAGACTTAGACGAGCGAAAGGCGGAGTGAGTGGCGCTTCCTGAGGGAGAGGCACCAGAGGTTCCCCAGAGCCCCCCCGCTCGTCTGAAGGAGCGCCCCCCCCCCCGGCTGCACAGCCAGCAGGGCCCTGGGGGAGCGGGAGGGCTCTCGCAGCCCGGCAGCCTGCTCGCCGCAGCCAGAGACATTGCGGACCGTCTGCATAATTTATTCTTCTGGGGAGACTTTCATCTATCGGGTCCAATAATAAACCCGTGGATCTCCTTTGCCTGGGGTCAGGGCTGGGAGAAGAGGCTATTGTCACAAGTGGTGAATTTATCGCCAGAGCTGCTTCCTCTGCCTGTCGGATCTCTGCTGGGGCCGGGTGGTGTCGCCACGGCCCCTGTTCCACCAGGCCCTGGGCTCGGCAGGACGGAGAAGGTTGTGCTCGAGAGGCCAAGGTCAGGAGGACCAGGAGTGTGTTGTGCTGGCCCAGACCTGCCCTGGAGGGCAGGGAGGGATGGGGGCCGGGAGGACAAGCTGTCCTGCTAAAGGCACAGTCACAGGGAGTCTGTGGTTGGAAGAGACCTCGAAGTCCAACCTTCAGCCTGGCACTGCCAGGTCACCACCAACCTGTGTCCCTCAGCACCACAGACTGAGCGAGGATGTGCTGGGAGCTGCTCTGCAGGTCAGGGCCCCCCTTCGGGACCATCCTGCTGCTCTGGCCCTCTGGCACTGCCTGGGGCGCTGGGCACTCTCTGGGCACTGTGCCGAGGGGTGACCTGCTGGCCCTGAGGGGGCTGCTCAGCCTCGCCAGGGTGGGGACTGGGGCTGGGAACTTGCCCAGTTCTGGCCCCAAGGGCTTTCTGCAGCAGGCAGCGTCGCTGTCCAGATGCAGGCGGTGTGCAGGAGTGTTCTTCTTCTGAGGGCGAGAGCCCAGGGTGCTTCCCGCTGCCATCACGCAGATTGATGAACAGGGCAGAAGTCTCCCCTCTGCAGAGGTTCAGGGTGTTGCAGCCTTTTACTCACGACCCTTCTTGTTTGTCTCTTGTCCTTGCTCCTCTTGCCCTTTGGCCATCCTGGCCTCTCACTTCTGGGTGCCCCGGGTCTGTGTTTTGCTGGGGAGCCCTGGTGCCCAGTCCTGCAGCTGCAGCGACCCGTGCGCTCGGTGCATCCCTGGGGAAGGCTCCTGTGCTCCAGAGGGTGCTGCACGTGTGCGGTGCCTGCGGGGAGGCTCGGAAGGGGTGGGACTGGGCCACCAGGCAGGACAGGGTATTTGGGTTCTGCTGCCTGAGGTGATGAGTGGCTGTTGCTGTGCGGAGAGGCTCCATCCTAGTCCCACGGTGTCCCCAGGCTGTGGCTGCCTGGGGGCAGTGGGGTGAGCTGGGAGCACGAGCTGCTGGAGACACCTCTGGAGGGTGGGAAGTTTCCACTGTGCTGGTGAAACCCACCACGGCCACCTCACGGCATCCAACAGGTCTCTTGGCACCACCGACCGCAGGGTGGGAAGCCTGGGGCTGGTCAGTGCCTTTGCCTGGCTTTGGGCTGTGCCTGGTGCCACAGCGAGGGGCTGTGGGTGGTGGGGGAAGGCTGTGGGGGTGTCCCGGCCTGGGCCACCCCGTGCCCACGCCGGTACCCCTCAGCCCCACAGGGCTGTGCTTTGCAAGGTCGTGGTGTCCTGCTCGGCCTGGGTGTCTCAGTGCTGAGGGACAGCAGAGAGGGTCCCTTCCCTGTGGAACCCAGCACCTGCTGCTCCCGCGTTAGCTCCTTGTCACGGTTCAACCCCAGGTGGTAGCCAGCACCACGCAGCTGCTAGCCCACTCCTCCCTGCTCCAGTGGGATGGGAAGCAAAACTGAAAGTCAAGCTGGTGGGCTGAGAGCAGAGCAGTTCAGGAGCTGAAGCGGTGCCGAACAGCGGCGATTGTCATGGAAATGGGGGCAGCGAGGGGGGCAGCGGGCGCTGCGCAGGGTGTTCGCTCGCGGCCGGCGGATGCCCCAGGTATGTCCCTCGCAGCCAGCTCCCCCAGTTCTGTCCTGGGGGGTGTCCTGTGGTCGGAAGTGGCCCTCGGGCTGGCGGTCCTGGCCACATCCCCTTGCGCACCTGCGGAGGCTGGAGGCGAAGCCGCCCCTAACTCGCGGTCGCGCTCCCTAGCAACGAGCAGCCCCGGGCGTGCGGGCAGCGCCACCCCAGCCCCGCGCACGGCTGGGCACCAGCGGCTGGGCACCAGCTTAGCCCGGCCCCGGCGGGAGCTGCGGCGGGTCCGCCCGGTGCCCTGTGGCAGCTGCGCCCGGAGCATCGTCCTGCAGCCCCGCTGCGACCGCAGCAGCGCGGTGACCCCTGTGCCGGCGGGGCTGCGCGATGCCCCGTCGGATGCTGGAAGCCCTCGTGGCCACGCCAGGCTCTGGGCAAGAGCGGGATCCCGGCCGCGGCCCCTTCCCGCTGCCAGCAGCTGCGGCGCAGCAGCCCCGCTCGCGGAAATCCCGGGTCATACATCTTTAATTTCCACGCCGCAGCAGCCATTGCAGCCGCTCGCCCGGGAAGGGGCTGGACGAGCTGCGAGTGGGGCCAGCACAGGCCGGACCCTCCCCGCCGCTCGCCCTGCGCTGGCCCTGTGCTCTCGCGGAGGGGTCTCAGCTGGCCTCTGGGCCCCTGTGGCTTGTCCCACGCGAGCCAGCGGTAGGGTCAGCTCTGTGGAGGAACTGACCCGTGGCACTGCCGGCACCGCAGCTGAGCCTCTGGGGCTGCGTCCTGCACAGGACCCACGGGAAGTGGGTGAGCAGGGTGGGAGGGGTGCTCGAGGGACCCCTGAGCAGGGTGGCAGAGGTGCTTGAGGACCCTTCCAGCTGCCCCAGGTGAGGGGCAGTGTCCCGGGGCCCACCCTGGCCAGCAGCTCTGCCCATCCATGGGGTGGGGACAGGCACGGGCAGGAGGGCTTGGGGCACAGAGCTGCTCGTGTGGGGAGACCGGACGCTCTGCCGCGCTGGGCACAGGAGCCGGTGCAAGCCGCGGTGACCCTGTCTGGCTCCCCGGGGTCCCACGGGAGGCTTGCCGCGGGGTGCTCCACACCAGGTGGCTCTCCCTGCGCGTGTGATGCCCAGAGCTGCGTGTGCGGAGCCTGGGGTCCGTGCACAGGGCGCCGTGCGCTGACGCTGCCCTTCGCCTCTCACCTGCAGGTTGATGAAGAGGGAGCGCTGTGACCCCGTGCCTGTGACAGTCTTTCCAGGTGAGGACTGCTCTGGCCTCCCCCTTCTGCCTCGGGCTGGGGGAGCCTTGTCCTGGGAGGGGATGGTCTGGGGGGCAGTGGGGACAGGGACCTGTCTGTGGGGCTCAGGGCAGCTCGGGGAGAGCTGAAGTCAACAGCCAGGCTGGTGGGGGCTGGCAGAGGATGGCAGAGCCCTGGCCGGAGAGGACATGGCACAGTCTGGGGCAAGTACTGGTGGTCCTGGAGGACGGGAGTGCTCTTGGACATCTCACTGGTGCGGGTGCTTCTGCCAGCCTGGCCTCCTTGGGTGCTGCCTCACGCAGTGGGGTTGTCTCCTGCCGGAGGGCACCAGACCCTTTGCAGGTGCTGCCTGTCTGTGCCCAGGGACTGGGACCTGCATGTGGGCCGCTCTGCAGACCAGGACAGAGGTGGCACTCTGAGAAGGGTGTGTGGCACAAGGCGATGAGCATGTGGCACACAGTGAAGGGCATTTTCTGTGGCTACACTGCATCAGTGATGCTTCCTGTGCCTCTGCTGGGCTGGTTCCTGCCAACAGTGGGTCTGGGTGAGGCAGGTCCTGCTCCAGATGTGCACAGCTGGAGGGTGTCTCAGTGGTGGATTCCCAGCTCCCGCTTGTGTGCACCGGTGCCACCAGTGCTGAGGCCTGCAGAGGAGCAGCTGCCCCCATCCCCATGCTGTGACCTGCCCACCCCCTCCAGCACAGATGACCACCACGTCCCAGCCCGGAGCAGGGCTGAGCTGTGAGGGACCCTGGGCTTGGGCACCCCTACGGGGCTGGGGTGCAGGCAGCCCTCCCCAGCCCCTTCTCTCCATGTGCCAGGCGGCTGGGTTGTGGCACCCAGCCAGCGAGGGTGCCAGGCTGTGGGGTGAAGGCTAGTGGAGCAGGGCAAATATGAAATGCTCAGAGGAGCAGAGGGCTCATCCTGGCCCCAGCAGCTGCTGTGCAGCTCGGTGAGCCCCTGAAACGAGCTGCCTCCCCACCCTGCGCAGTGCTCTGGGAGCTCAGGCTGCCCGCGTGGGGCTGCCAGCACTGTGTGGGACGGGCGGCGTGGGCTGTGCTCAGAGCTGCTGTGCAGGGGCTGCCTGTGCTGTGGGGGCTGCCTGTGGGGAGGCGCCGAGCCGTGCCAAGCTGTGCTGTGCCACACTATGTTGTGCTGTGCAACACCACACTGTGCCATGCCAAGCTGTGCCGTGCTGTGCCAAGCTGTGCTGAGCCGAGCTGTGCCACGCTATGTTGTGCTGTGCCACACCACACTGTGCCGTGCCATGCTGTGCTGTGCTGATATGTGCAGTGCTGCACTGAGCCATGCCATGCCAAGCTGTGCCATGCCATGCTGTGCCGCGCAGTGCTGTGCCAGAGGTGGTTCCCTGCAGGGCTGTGCCTGTTGTCTGAGCAGCAGGCAGGGGCAGTGCTGGGGGCTGTGCAGGTGGGTTGGGTTGTGGCTGCACCCTGGCTGTTCTCTGCTACCTTCTGCGCTCGGTTGACCCTTCCGGTCCCAGCCCACTCCTGTGACCGGCAGGACTGCGGCAGCGGTGGTGGCCCTGAGCACTTGCAGCAGGTCACTCCGTGCTCTGACCTGGCCTCCTGAGTCTGCAGCAGACCAGCGGGTCCCAGTGGGAGTGGGGCCCTGTGGAACTGGGCTTGAGGAAGACAGTCCCTGTGCCAGGGCTTCATTCCTCACTGTGAAGGGGAAGGACCGTCCTTGCCTGCTGTGGCAGGAGCCCGAGTCTGTGGGACACGGAGAAGCCCCTCAGGGTCTGGGGCAGGCGATGGCTGAGTCAGGAGCACAGCCCTGCCCCACTCGGTGCCCCTGGGGCTGCCTGGCTGGCAGCTGCCTCGACCTCTTTGCAGAATCACAGAACCACAGACGGGGTTGGGTTGGGTTGGGTTGCAAGGTGCCCACAGCCCCCTCCAATGGGCCCCTGGACACTGCCAGGGCTGATGGAGCAGCCACTGTTCCAGTGCCCCCCCAAGTCCTGCCCATGCCGTGGCTCTGCCAGGGGCTGGGCAGGGGTGCCAGGGCGGCGATTAGCCTCAGCCCCAGACTAGCAGATGGAGGCAGGTTATCCTATTAGCTGGGGCTAAGCATGAGGAGCTGAGCGCTGTGCTCAGGCTGCTGCTCAGGGGGTGCTCCGGGCTCTCAGGATGTTTTTCTGGGGTGGCAGCCGCCCCGAAGCCAGCTTTGGGTAGGGGCTGCGCCCAGGAGGCACCACGTCCCCGGAACAGGTCAGCTGCTCCCTCCTGGATGAGGGGTCCAGACCCTGCACTGTGCCGAGGCGCTGCAGCAGGGAGGCTCCTCCAGGGTCAGGGCACTGGGACAGCGCTGGGATGGCACTGAGGTGGTGCTGGGACAGGGCCAAGGCCATCATGGGTGAGGCTAGCGGGGAGGGGGTGGTGGCACCTTGCCAGTGGCAGTGGTGAGGGGACCCTGGCAGCAGCAGGGCTGCCTGGGCTGCAGTTCCTGGAGGTTCTCTGGTGCTTCTCGCCGTGCCCTGCTCCTCAGCTGGATCCAGGAGGGTGTAGGAAGGGGCAGCCCCACAGCTGGGCAAGACGATGCGCTGGGTCAGCCCAGGCCATGGCATCGCCCACACTCAGCGGGGCTGGGTGCTCCCCTGGCTGTGCGCTGGGTCTGTGCCCGCTGCCCGCAGGGACACAGCGGGCTCTGCTGAGAGGGGCTGGATCTGCTCACTCCCGGGCTGTGCCACCGTCCTGGGCTGTGCCCGGCGGGCTGTGCAGACGTGGAGGGAGCAGAAGGGCTTTGGGGCAGGTCCCGGGTCTTGTCCCTCCTGGCCCCGTCCTCGCTAGGGTCTGGCGCAGCAGCTGGGCAGCGACTCTCACGCCCGGCTCTGCGGAGGAGCTGGAGGGGGTCGGTGCCTTGTGGGGCAGCAGGAGAGGCCGGTCCGTCCCACGCAGACCTCTGGGTCTGTGGGGTTCCGGAAGGGTCCGACCCTGTGCCCTGCCCTCAGCCGCGGATTCCTGCTGCGGGTGCTGCCGTGCTGGCAGCGAGGGCTGTGCCCAGCTCCCTGCACGCGGGTGCGGGACCGGGGACCCCAGCGGGGTGCGCAGGGCTGGCGCGTGCTCCAGGAGAGCCGTAGCCCCGGTTTCCACGGCGACTGCGCTCGGGGATGTTCCTATGGCTACGCTCACTCGCGCCGCGCTCCAGCGCGTGGAGGATCCCCAGTGCCTCCTGGTAAGGAGGTTCTCACTGCAGTCCTGTGCCTGCGCCCTGCCTGCCCCGCCGGAGGCACCTTCCTGGGTCTTGGAGAGGCTGCTTGGGCAGCGCTGGGGGCTCTGGTGGGCTCTGCGGGCCCTGAGGTCCCGGAGCTGGACTGGCTGTACACCGGCTCTGCTGGGATCTCCGTGCCGGGGCAGGTCAGGGGTGCCCCCATCACTTTGCCGGATGCAGAGGAGACCTGGTGCTGCTGGCACCGAGCTCTGGCTGTCGGACGCTGCTCCTCACCCCGTTGCCCTCACCGCGGTCAGCACTGCCCTGGGGAAGCCAAACGCTGGCGCAACAGGTCTGTTCCCCAAAGCAGAGCCGTGCCGGACTTGCCCTTTAGTCATCCCCGGTGACCCACTAACCCTGGAAAACAGGAGAGGGAAGATCGATGGGCAGGAGCGTTACCCGGCAGGCGCTGGAGGACACTGCGGCCACTCGCTGACCGATCAATGAGCGCTGCTGCCGCAAGAGCTCTGCGCAGCCCAGGCTGCGGCCACAGTCTGCCCCTGCCCGCACATCCCCCTGCTCCGGGCACGCAGTGGCACAGGGCGAAGTTGGGCGGGCGCAGGGCGCTCTGCGCTCCCTGTCGCGTGGGGCTGGGCACAGCCAGGGCAAACAGGGCTGCCTGTGCCCGGGTGATGGCGACGGCTCCGACACTGCGGGGCTGGCGGCACGGCCCGGCCCGATGGCCCTGGCCGTGAGCCGAGGAGGAGCCCTGGGCCAGTGGGAAGGTGGCCCATGGGATGCCCAGCACGGGGCAGTGAGCTCAGGCCAGCACGACCCCCCCGCCCTCGGTCCCCCGCCAGAGCCTGTGACCATCGACCGCACTCCAGCTGCAGCTGCAGCCGCCCCTGGTAAATCAGTAACGAGCGGCCTGCGTGAGAGGACGAGGCTCTGCCAGTCCCATGGGCATTGCCAGCCACACCAGAGCGGATGCGCCTCGGTCCTTTGAGGTGAGGGCTTGGCTGCCCACAGGGGTGCGGGAGGGCTGGGGGTCCCGAGCAGGGCTCCCCGCTCCCGGGGCGACGAAGACTTTGCACAGCGCTTGCACACGGCGCTGGGGCTGGGCTTGGCGCTGCTGTAGGAGCAGAGCCTGGGGCGGGAGCTGCTGGAGCCAGCGCTGGGGCTGGTCTCTGGAGGGGCAGCGGTGCTGGGCTCCACGGGTGCATCTGCAGGGTCTGGCAGGGTCCGAGCTGGAGCGGGTGGGTGGGTGTGCTGCCCCGTGCTGGTGCTGCCCCGTGCTGGGGCAGCTGCCTCGGCGCTGCCGTAGCGGGAGTCAGGCAGTGGGTGCTGTCAGGAGCAGCGAGGCAGAGGCTGCACCCCGACAGCTCTCCCTCCTGTGACAGTCCCAGTCCATGGGGACCATTCCCAGTGATCCCAGCAGTGGCAGCCCCGTGCACTAGGTCTGCCCTGGCCCCAGTCCAGCCGTGGTGTGCTGGCTGTTAGCCTGGAGTGAGCTGGGAGAGGCATCAGTTGGGGCAGCTGCCCCGAGGTGGCCACAGGTGAGTCCCATCCCATGGCCACGCTCAGTACAAATGGGAAGTTTGCCGGGTTTGCCCTCCCTGGAGGAGCTGTTCTCCCTCCTGACCCTGAGGGCTGCTCCCTTGTTCATTGTGACTCTGCTCGCTGGGCCAGGTGTAAATCTGTACTGGAACTGGCACGAGCTTGGCTGCCCTGCTGGATCAGCTCTTCTCATCCTCCTCCTCCTTGGCTGGGAAGGGGTGATGGAGCAGCTGCTACGTAGCAGAGATCAGAGATGGGGCAGTGAGTGGAGCGGCAGGCCTGGGGAGCTGCGTGCTGGACAGGAGATTTAACCCTGGTTCAGCCGGAGAGAGCTGCTCGTCCCAGCACGCTGTGGTGGGCTGGTGCTGGGAGGTTCCTGCGGGGCAGCGGGGCTGTGTATGGGTCCATCTGCTCTGGTGTTTGTGACCAGCAGCTCCTGCACAGGGTGCTGGGGAGGGTCTGAAGTTCTGCTCTGCCCCTGTGCAGAGGGTTGTGAGGTCTCCCTTGCTCCGGGGAAGATGCTGCTGTTGAGGCGTTGGCTGATGTTGTCCTTGTTTGGTTTCCCCTGTGCCCCCACGGTCTGTTGGCACCTGTGGGACCACTGCTGGGGCCAGAGGAGTGACTGTGTCTCTCCAGGATGCGCTGGCGATGGCCGTGGCTTTGCACGGTCAGTGACCTGGGGGGACTGGGGCCCCGTGGAGAGCTCTGGAGACACCAGAGCAGCTCTCAGCGGGGCAGCACGGGGTGACCCCCGTGGCTGGGCTGCCCTTGATGCGGGGAAGGTGGGTTAGGCTGCTGGTGGGGAGCAGGCCAGGGGACACAGGCTCTCGTGTGCGAGAGGGACACCTGGCTGGGCTGTGCAGCCTCTTGCGGGTGCTCCTGCCGAGAGCATGTGGGGGCTGGGGTAGGTGCTCCGGGGGAGCTGGTGAGGCCGCCGGGCTGCGATGGGGTGGCGCTGGGTGGCTCCTGCCGCTGCAAAACCCGATCCGGAGGCTTGGCCCCTCGTGACGGTTGTTCACCGGCTTTCCCAGCGCTGGAGTCAGAGCCATGGGGTTATAATTTGCGAGGCACTCAGTTTGCGCCTCGTTGTGTTCCCGACCAGCAGGGACTTTCTTCTCAGCAGAGACGTTTGATTTAACAGGAGAGGAGGAGTGTGAAGTGTCCTCGGTGGGGTGTGCGGTGGGGGTGGCCGGCGCCTGTTCCCAGCCTTCATGGGGCATAACGAGGTACCAGAAGATCGGGCTGGGGGGAGAAGCAAGGATAATGCTGGCAATTGCCATCTGGAGCCTTTAATGCCTCCCCCGAGTGAAATAACGAGACGGAAAACAAGGGGAGAAATAAAACCAGTGAGTGGTGGTAGCGGAACAGAACAGTGGGGCTGCGGTGGGTGCCACTGGCTGCCTGGGGACCGCAGCTCTGTCCCTGGGAGGACACGAGCTGAAGCCACCTCTGCTGCTGGCACCCTGGGTCGCAGGACTGAGTCAGGCCTGCAGCAGACCTTGGTGGTGGTGGCTGCTCCTGAGCTGTGACTCGGGTCGTTCCAGCCACCTCTGCCCCTCACCAGCCCCACCTGGTCCCCACTCAGAGCTAGAGCCCAGCCTGTTCCCTGCAGCTCCGGCCGGGTGGTCCTGCCTGCTCCAGAGGCAGCATCTCTTCTGGGCTGCTGCTGCCAGCACAGGCTCTGTGGGGCTGCAGGCTGGTGCAGCTCTGTGCGGGGCCTGGGCAGAGCAGGACAGGGCGCAGCGTGTGCTCTGGGAGGTGCAGGCAGAAACCCCTCCCCGGGAGGGGGCTGAGGCCCTGGAACAGGCTGCCCAGGGAGGTTGTGGCTGCTCCATCATCCCTGGCAGTGCCTGAGGGCCAGTTGGCTGGGGCTGTGGGCACCCTGGTCTGGTGAGAGGTGTCGCTGCCCCTGGCAGGGGGTTGGGGCTGGGGCAGCTCTGGGCTCCCTCCCAACTCCCCCATCCTGCGATTCTAATGGCACCAGTCTCCTGTGATCTGCATTTGGGGGTCCAGGGGAAGTTGGAGACCCCCTGGTCCTTGGGCCAGGCAGGCGCTGTGTCTCTGCAGCGTGGGGTGTCGGTGGGCTCCAGGCCAGGAAGAGCTCGGGCTGGTTGCTCTGAGCTGATCTCACTGTTGGTCGCGATGGAGCCAGGCTCTGCTCTGCAGCCAGTGCCGTGGAGTCACTGTGACGGAGCCCCGGGACCAGCTGAGCTCCCGCCTGAGCTCGCCGGTCAGCGGGTGCAGCCTCGTCAGCCTGTCTCGTGTGCTCCGCCGGTGCAAGGGTTCTGCGGCAGGTGCCGCTGCAGCTGGGAGCCTCGTGGGCACCGGCTGCCCTGGCAGCGCCCGGCGCTGTCCCTTGCCCGAGGATGGGAGGGCCGGAGGAAGAGCCATTAGTCATTTCCTGGGCAGATCCGGGCCGTTCCGTAAATCTCTCCCGCTCTCGGTGGTTCGGGGGCTATTTCTGTTTGAGGCTCATCACGCAGATTAGAGCCTTGAGCCCCAGCCAGCGACGGACCGGACACGGCCCTGTGCGCGGTCCTGCCGCGCTCAGCCCAGAGCCCCATCTGCTCCCGGCAGGGCACCGCTGCCCGGTCCCTGCGTGGGAGCGCCGGACACACCTGCCGGCCAGGCAGGGCGCCCCAGGCTGCCAGGGCGCCAGCACAAACAGCAGCCCGCCGGGGCGGCTTCCCCGGGGGAGACCTGGATCGCAGGTCGCCCGTCCTCCCGCTCCCAGCGCTGTGGCACTGCCGTGTCCCGCTGCCCAAGGGGAGCCGGTCTGGAAAGGCCCTGGCAGGCAGCCCCATCTCCTGGCCCTGCGGAGCCCCTGGCCAGGGGTTGTTTGTGGGGGCGGGCGGCGGTTGATATCCTATGAGCAGGGCTGCGGGCACCTGGCCACGGGCGGGCACCCAGCAGCCGCAGAAGTGATCAAAGGAACCAGCAGGAGCTGAAGCCTGGGTGCCGCTTTGGCTTCCTGGAAAAAGGTACAGATAATTAAGGGATGTCTGGGGTTATTGGGGTGAGATAA
>JAOXOE010028724.1:0-15635 GCA_028565055.1 Phoeniculus purpureus
AAAGAAAAGAAAAGAAAAGAAAAGAAAAGAAAAGAAAAGAAAAGAAAAGAAAAGAAAAGAAAAAAGAAAAGAAAAGAAAAAAGGAAAGAGAAGGAAAGAAAAAAAAGGACCTTGCCTGCTGGAGATGCTACAGTCAGCTCCTCCTTATAAATAATATATGCATATAACTGTGCAATCAGACACCTGTTTCAGTATGTGCTTTCTGGTGATTTCTCTGAGCTTTTTTGTTTGCTACTTGGAAATTCTGTGAACCTTTTTATGGGGCAACATAGCTTTCCCTGCGGGTGCCCAAGAGATGTACAATGATTCTGACTGCTGTCTTTCAGTGGCTGTCAGCAGGCAGCTGACCCGAGAGCCTTTATTTAGCAAATGTGAACAACTGGAGAGTTTTTGTTTGCAGGACTGATGGGGACCTGCCTCAATTTACTGAGAGTGATAACGATGTTTCTCCCCCACTGAATAGATCTAGCCTCAAGCTCACTGACATTAATAAATAACTAGATCAACCTCTCTCACCTCCCTATCTTTTTCCAGCTACAAGTGTGAAATATAGAAAGTGAGACATGAGTAATACTTGCTGTAAATTGATTTAAAACTTGGAGAAGAGCAGGGAAGAAGTAGAACTCTTCTACTATAATGTGCTGTCCTTTGTGTAAGGAGAGCATTAGCAATCCAGCTGTTTATCCGCATTCAAGACATTTGTAAAATGAAACTTCAATTAAATATTAACTCTGAAAACCAGCATTGAGTAAAATTTTTTTAGCATGTGAATGGAAATAGACAGCAAAGATCACTGGAAAGACTTTATGTCCAAAATGTGTGGAGTCATCTCCTTTCAGCAAATTTACTAGTAGCTGGTGCGATTCTGTATACAGAATTGTAGGTGGAACAATGCTGGGCTACACTCAGGTTGCCAGCTGGTTTAGGAAGACTGTGTCTTGTTGAATTTAGGACATTTCTCTTTCTCCAACTTTAGCCTTTTGGGGTTAAATACTAGTGCTAGGAAAAGAGCAAATGTTTGTTTAACAAAAGGCGTTGTTTATTTAATCAGTCTTCAGAGTTTTGTTATTCATTTGGAAGTTATCAGCTTCTTAGTGCACTGACTGATGAATCTTATTCCTTCTTTTTTCCTTCTAGATCTGCTGTGGTTAGATGCCCAACTGCTGTGTCTCTGCAGGGCAGAGGTGTCCTCAACAGCTGTGAGATCCTTTCGAGGTTTTTGTTGAGAGGAGGCCTATGAAAGCTTTGTGTCTATTCGCTGTGCATCTCCCTCCTGCAGCCCTTCTAGTATTACTAAGGGGAGAAATAGAGTTTGCATCTGGTTTGACAAGACATATGGAAAGGCTAACTTCTCTGTTAGATGTGAAAATGGACATCTCTGCACATTGCCCCTTTGAATCATTTGCAATACTTACGGTACCTTTGGACAAAAATCAGTTGCCTTTGTGGGTCACAGAGAAACTTGACAGCAGGTGAGAAAAGTGTTTCACTACAAGAGTTGGGGCTAGGAGCTGAATCCTAACTTCCTGGGCTTTGGACTTCTACTTTAACCATGAGGATGTTGCATCTTCTCTTCTTGGAGAGCTGTATTGTTAATAAAGCCTGTACCTTTGCTCTTTTCAGAATCATAGGACTGGAGGTTGGAAGGGACCCATCAGCACTTTTATGTCTAACTTGTCACTCCACACAAAGCAAACTAAAAGTTAAACCATATATCTGAGAGTGTTACCCAAACACTTCTGCAACACCGATAGGCTTGAAGATATGACCACTTCTCTGAGGACTTTGATGGGTGCTTGAGCACCCTCTCACTGAAGAATGTTGTATTAACATCCAGTCTTAATATACGATCATTTCAGTGAAGCATATATGGGTTATTAACCTTAAATCAGCTTGAAATAACTGACATGGAATATGGAGCTCCTGTTGGCTAGGATGAGTTTCAGAAGCACAGAATACATTTGCTGCCTGTGGCTATAGCTGTCTGTTTCTGTGGAAGAGCTGGAAGCACAGCTGTAGGTTCACAAATCTCTGAATGGTTCAAACTTAACTTGTTAAGAAACTGCATCTCCTTTTGCCATCCTGTCAGAACTCTGCAAAGACTGGGAATGTAACCAGGTACTCTGGAGATTATTGGTAGGGAGTGTTATCCTTGACCATATTACCCTTGAGAGTGTCTTGGGTTTGATACCACAAAAACTCATGGGCTGAAATGAAACAAACTGGTCTTTGCACCATTTATCTGGTGGGACGTGGAGAGTCCCTGACAGACTGGCATATATGAGGAAACAAAAGAGCTGTTTATCTGTCATTTCCTTTGTAAGTCTGGGATTGTAGAAGTACTGAGTTCAGCCCTTATTGGCATGCTCTCTGTAGGCTGCCCAGGGTGGTTGTGGAGTCTCCTTCACTGGAGATATTCAAGACCCGCCTGGACGAGTTCCTGTGTGACTTAGTCTAGGTGATCCTGCTGTTGCAGGCGGATTGGACTAGATGATCTTTTGGGGTCCCTTCCAATCCGTTATGATTCTGTGATTCTATGATTGCTGTTCCTTAGTTACTCAGAAATCTGATTTGAGAACTCAGCTCTGGTCCTTCAGTCAGATTGGGCTAAATTTCCTGTTGTAAAGCAGTTACAGCAGTAAACATGGAGAGAAAATTTAACTTTAGGAAGAACAATCAATAAAGTTGTTTGCTGTACATGCCTGACTTCAAGGAATGTCATTTGGGCTAAAATGATCTTCGCTTTTTATCTCTATAAAACACATATTGATTACAAAGTACCACACACTATTAACTGTGGTTTCATTCCACATCGAGGTGTTTTTTGTGAGGTCTTCAAATCAGGTGGATGAAGAATAATGTACTAAAAACGATCAGTTCTAGGGTTTTTATGGCAACCAGAACACAGGGATAAACATTGATATTCTAAGAGAGAGGGTATTCTAGAAACAAAACAAAACCAGATGCTTCTAGTGATTAAGATAATACTATCAACTTTTGCAAGAACATAAGTTCCAGTTGTTTTAAGCTTATTGGCATACAAAACTTTCTGCATTCTTTCAGGAATGTTTAAATTAAATTGATCTAGTCTCTGCAGATCAAGTATGTCTTTTGCTCTTGCTATAACTGAGCCCTCCCTGTGCTTCATCTTGATCTTCAAGCTTTCTGTTGTAATTTCTCCTCCCCAAGAAGAAGAGAGTAGGAGTGAGTGAGCAGCTGTGTGGTTGCTCTGTTGCTCAAACCCTATCAATGATGAGGCAGCTGGTTGTACTCAACCAGTACAACCTGGTTTCTGTTCTCCTATTGGAGACTCAGAATTCTTGGGACAGACTTAATCAAGTGGGTTTTCTGGGGCTGCTGTTTTGAGGGCTGGCTGCGTCCTCCTGAGCACACAGCAGCCACTGAAAGGCAGCTTGATATGCAGCAGGTCTGGTGTCCCTGGCTTGGGAAAAGTCATTGTGGAAGGAAACTCCCCTGTTCAATCTGAAAATGCACGAGGCTTGAGTGATAGTTCCTGTGATAGAGTCCTGGAAGCAGCCAGGTAAAGGAGCAGTTGGATTTTAACTTGTTTTATCGCTTCTCAGAGTTCATTTGCATCCGTGTGTGTGTGAAGATGACTTGTATCGTAGAACGTAGTAACTTCCTTATTGGTTGATGAAATTGTAAGAAAATGACTGTTATTTCTACTAAACATTGATGAATGTGATTTCAATTGCATTTCAAGCATGGTCAGTGATGTTGCAGCCAGGTCACATTTAAAGGGGTGTTACTGTATAGTGAATAGATTCAGGAAAATGGTCTGCCAGGATGATCCTGCATTCCAGGGGGATTAATGGAAAGTTATTTCTACATGGGTAAAATATGGATTAAGTCTGACTGCATAAGAGCACCAATACAGAAGAGGCCTTAGTATGGTAGTGCACTGTGGGCTTGTTTGTCTTCTACAGGGAGTCAGCACCTGCTCCCCTAGCAATTAACATAAACCAGCTGCTGTCTACCAGCTGCATATAGGAGTCTGCATTTCAAAATGCAGCTTGTACTCAACAGGCTAGAATCTCATCTCTTACCCTTTTTTATGTCACCTCTCATAGGAAGGTCAAAAGTCACAGTAAAACTATGAGCAGACAGGGCACAGTGGGGATTTACCGTGGTTGGGGTTTTTGTGTTTTGTGTTGGGTTAATTTTTTTGGTTAGTTTTTGTGAAAGTGGTTGTTGAATTCTTGATCTGGGGCTCTGTGTAGACCAGATTGTCCTGGACCTGCTTGAAACTAGGAAGTTCAGAGCAGGCTTTGAGTAAACTTCAGAAGTCTCATAAGCGTGATCTTTGTCGTTCAAGCACTCAGTAGCCTACTATGATGATAATTCTTTCAAGAGGTGATTCTTCTTAGTCTTTTCTCTTCAGAAAAGTCTGTATGAGTTTTGGCATATTGAGCCTAGCCGAAAGTGGTAAAGATAAAGACAGTAAAGTAGTAAAGATAAATTTTTCTGAGTTGGGGAGGAAATATTTGTGTGTAGTTGTGGAGTGAGACCCACAGCCTCACTACTTGATATGTTAGTGTTTGCTGAAGATCAGCTCAAACATTAGAATCAGCTCTTTGTCTGCCAGAGGTTTCTCAAGCTGTTTTGAGTCCTATTTATAAATAGAGACGTTGGAAGTTCCTTTAAGCAATAGAAAATGGCTGTTTCGTCTAAAGTATGCTGTTGTTCTTCTGAAAACATCCTCTTTGTTCTTTATTCTTGCTTTTGGAACACGTTCCAGTTGTTAGGATATAGCTGACTTGTTTCGTGTGGTACTACCTGACTAGTTTTGACAAATAACTGAAGGATTCCCTGCTGAGATATTGTTCTCCCTCATTGCTCTCCCTTTATGTATTTTCATGTGTTTTTGTCTTCAAAGTACTCTTCTAACATATAAATCAAAGCAATCTTACTTGATAGGTTTTTGTTTTCCAACCTTCCATAACAATTGAAAAGCTTGTAAATTAACTTATCTTTTCTTGCGTACTTCGATTCTGTTGCAGACCTGTAGCTGCTACTTTGCCTTTCTCTTCCATAATTCATCCATAACTCAAAACCCAGAGTTGAGCTTGCACCATATTCCATCTTCTGCTGTAATTTTCTTTCATTCTATTACGTGTATAGCCAAGAATATAGTCAAGTATATAGTCAAGTTTTGAAATCATAGTACAGCTGTAACTCTGCTACTCTGAAATTAAGTATGAAACCCTGACTTGTGTCCTTTCTGTGATTCATGTGTATATGCCCTCTAAAGTAAGGGCTTAGGTGTCAGGATCAAAGTCAGAATACACAGAACTTCATCCATTTCCCATGTCAAGCAGAAGCTGTGTTTCAGGACTCAGTGTCTAGCAAATCTGGCAGCTTGGCTGCAAAAACCAGCAACCCCTTCAGTCAAACACACTTTAGGAACACTGCTTAGGTTGAAAGGGACCTCAGGCATCATCTAATTCCAACTCTTTTCCATGGGCAGGAACACCTCTCACTAGACCAGATTGCTCAAAGCAATTCAACCTGTCCTTGAACACTTCCTGGGTCAAAGCATCCACTGCTTCTCTGGGCAACCTGTTCCAGTGCCTCACCATCCTCACAGTGAGCAATTTCTTCCTCAGATCTAATCTAAATCTACCCTCTTTTAGTTTGAAACTCTGCCCACCAACATATGCTCCAGTAAAGAGACCTTCTCCATCTTTCCTATAGGCCCCCTTCAGGTACTGAAAGGCTGCTGTGAGGTCCCCCATGGACAGCAGGATACAGTATCCTGAAAGCTCAATGGAGAAAACCACCATTGATTAGTGAGTAAAATATAACTTGAAAGGTTTTGCACTAGATTTTATCCCAAACATTACATTTCCTCAACAGCTTGGTTCTGAGAGAGGGAGGAGTGTAAATGATACCAACCATAACTTTCTAAGTGTGAGAAAGGGATCTTGAGTAGGTTCAACAATAGGAAAGTTCAACTAATGGTTTTCTGTCAGTCTTCCCCTTCTCCCATCCCAAAGTATACAAAATACCCACTTCTGCCTTTGGTGCTTTGAGGAGACTTGGTGTGTTGTACTTAACAGGGGGGTTAGACCTCTGGAAATAGTTGCTCTTGTAATTGATGGTCTGCAGATGAACCGGCAGTTTGTTTCTGTGACAGACACATTCTCACACTCCAAATTTTTCCATTTTGTAAAACTTTTGGGTACTCTCTGTAATTTATGTGAAACATGATGTTTCACGCAATGCGATCGCTGTGCCAAGTACTCGTCTTAATTGCTTATTTGTGCTGGCCTGGGGTCGTTTTCCTGCGCGAATTCCAATTCTTTTGACAACACTCACAGTGCTTTTTGTGCTGCGAAATCCCCTTCCCATGATTTGAGTGGTAGAAGTAGCCCAAAGAGCCAGTTCAACTAAAGAAGCGTGCCAGTCTCTGTTAACTACCTGTGATTCAAAATCATCCCAACACCAGCAGACGACTATATTTGCAGATGCAAAAGACCGGAAGCCATTTGGTCAGAACAGCAGCCACATCCCTATGATTTTCTACTAATTAAAATGTCTAGTAATTCAGCTAAAGAAGCAGCACGCTGTTTTCTTTATTACAGCTAGCAAATCTGTTAGATGTTTCAGACTCATTTGTCTCCCATCTAACTCCTTGCATTGTTGAATTCCAAATGACCTAACTCTTACATCTTATCAGTCTTTTGGGAATCTACTATTAAAGGTCTGTGGCAGGGGGATTGGACTAGATGATCTTCCGAGGTCCCTTCCAATCCCTACTGATTCTGTTATTACAGTCTTTCTGAAGTAAGTATTAGAGTCTGAGGTTTCAATAATGAAGTGATTCCACTTTTCCTTTGAATGACCTAAAATATAATATCTCGGTTTCCTACCAAATTATTTAAGGAAGAACTGCATCTGTGACACACTGAAGATCTGATCCCTAATTAACATCAGCAATTAAAGAGAAAGGCAATTACATTCACTGAGTAATTTGCATCATCAACTTACACACACTGAGACACCAACATGCATTTTCTTCCATTTAATGTTAGAGCTCAGCTGAACTCTTATGGCAGGGTGTGCTCTCTTGTAGGGACTGCAAAACCCCAAACTTTTAATACGGGATTCCACTCCTGAAGGGACAAACAGCTCTCAGAAACTTTGTGTTATTGTTTCAAATACGTATTGGTAGAATGGAGACATAAGTGTTACCCACATAATTCACAGAGCTGCTATTAATGCAATTAGAAGTCACTAATTAGTGTTGCACTTGAGATGTATTAATTCTTTAGTTCTTATCAATGTGATATCCCTTCTCTTTAGATTTCTTCCTTTCCTGTGTAAAGATGACTGAAGGAAATTTACTTCTGCAATGAACTCCTGTCTTTTAAAAGCTCTGCATATTTGTGCTGTATCTCACGATGCCCGAGGAACTAAGCAAGCAGTAGATTTAAACAGGCAGCTTTTATTTTGGTACACAAAAACTAGCAGTCCTGATGATTTGGTACAAATAAAGTGCTTGTACACTGGCACGGGTCATGCCCATGAGCAGAGAGGGAAGGGGACAGGTAGAAGGAGTGTATGGAGGAGTTTGCCCGTATGCCTGTTCTGGAAGACATGTGGCTGGTGAGCTGAACCTGAAAGAGAAAAAAGGAGGATACGGTTTGAGATGAAAAATTAGTATCTGGAATATGTTTCTGGACAGTGCAGATAACCGTGGGGAAGAGCTTGAGAGGGAAGTAACTCTCTTGACAGGAAGTGAGTCTGTTGTTCGGGGATAGGTTAGAACAGCGGTGACCTAGTAGACAAGATTACTGGCAATGGCTTGTGAGAACTCCGGTTTTGTTTCAACCAAGGGATTGATTCTCTGAGTTGGCACTGTCCCTAAAAATGGTGGTTTCAAACTGGAGCAGGAACTGGTTGGAAAATGAGAACGGTTTGAAATTCCTTGAATTCATGTGTTTGAAATGTTGAATCTAAACTAAAAATGACCACTATGCTGATATAGGAAAAAGAGTTTATTGCAAACATAATCTGGCAATTTTAAACTGGTATTTCTCGCTGATTTGACATCAGGAAATAAACACTCAACTTGTATTAACTTCATTGCTTCTGCTGCTTATTATGATTGCCTTTGGAACTGGCAGGAGTATCAACTGAGAAGGATGCTATTATCGATAAGCAAAGTCATAAAGAGCAGAATTGGATACTTACCACTTGTCTAGGTGCTTTTTGGTAAATCTATCGTACAAAGAAAGGAAAAAAAGGCTAATCCACCTGTTAGAGGTGAAATTGTGAACTCTGTAAATGACTTTGTTTAGTCCTGTCCTAAATCCTAAGTCTGGGTAACTAGAAAGATAAGAAAAACAAAACTTCTTATAGCAGGGGAGAAAGAGCATACCTCAGAATTTGTCTGATAAATACGTGAGCAGACCATCAATACAAAGACTTTAGACTTGTATAAAGTACTGCAAAGGCAACTTACCCAGCTGTCAGACTGTTGCAGGGGTATCTGCTTGTCTTCTTGGGTGCTCACTGACGAAACCCTGGTGCTTCAAAGGGCTTCCTTCCTATCTTTTAAATATTCCTTTCATCCAAAATTTATGCCATTAGCATGTCGACCAAACTTCAGTGCTACCATCAGCTGATTGTGCAGTTTTTGCCCTTTTAACATTTCACAGATTGCTGATGCTCTTCTGTTTCCTTTCCTTTTCCCCTAGACAGCTAATCTCTCTGAGAACTGACGTGTGAGCAGTGCCAAAGCAAAATAAGCTAGTTATAATAATGGAAAAGAAAGAAACAAATGGTTCGTCATTCCTTATAGGTCTTTAAATAGATCTATTAGAGCTATTTTTTTATTTTCTTTTTCAGTGATTGCTTCGATTGTTTTTACTGAGTCCTGTGGAGTCTTCTGCAGAGGGATGTGAATGCAATGCGTGCTTTTATTATTCATGATTTTTCTTCCATATTGTGACAAAAGCCTTGAAGCTGTGCAATAAGGTGATTTAAGTCTGGCATTTGGGAAAAGAATCATATTAGCCCACTTTTATTCCTAATATTGCTCCCCTGGTCATTCATTGGAGGTGGATTTTTATCTCATGCTCTACTCTGCCTTTATCGTCTCGAGCACAGACTGTCACCACATATGCCTCATCATCAATGTCACAATGTCATGTCACAGATGTGGTAACTTTTGAGCTTTTCTGATTAAATAGCTGTTTTCTACCCTCATCTTATAAGTAAGAAAATGCCAGTCAGTTACACTCAAGAAGCTGTCAGTACCTTTCAGCAAGACCTGTCTCCCAGCAGGTGAGAAGACATGCTTCACATATTCCTGTTTGGATCTGCTTCTCTAGATGAACTAATGCTAATAGTCAAGTCACTACTCAGAGATTGCATCAGAGCCGCTCACAGGGAAGCACTTTGGGTGGATGTGATTTGGTGCAGTGAAAATACAAGGGAAATGCTTTATCACTGAGTAGCACAGTATAAATCTCTACACGCAGGGTCCTGGGGTGGGGAGCTCAGGTTCTGTGTTAATCCCAATAGGGAAGGGAAGGTAAGACACGATTTGGACTATGAAGACTGGCTGCGTAAGAGTAAGCCAGTGTAAGCCAGGCAGTGTCACAGCCTAGACTGACCTCCTGCATGTTGGCAAGGGTAGCCTTTTTTCAGAAATGAAGTGGGGATCTTTCCTCACGACAGCTATGGATGTGTCGTTAGTTCTCCTCTTTCTATGTAATGAGCTGGTGAGTGAAGCCAAGGGAGTTTCAGACTGGTTTGCTCACAAATACCCAGAATACATAAATATAGCAGAAGAGCTGCAGGACAAAAACGAGAGCAGCAACTGAAGGTCAAAATTTGCCTTGCCCATGGTTCACAGCCATCTCTTAATGCCTCTCTTTTCACTTCTGTTCTGCAGAGCAGACACACCTATAGCTTACACCAAAATTTGCTTTCCTGAGGCAGAACCAGAAACCAGAATGGTGGGTTGGTGGTTTCAATAGATTCACAAGTTCCTCTGCATGCATCATTTCCTTCTTGCTGCAAGTCTGTGAGGCTGCTGGCTGTCACCATCACCGTTACTGAACAGAAGTGACTGAGTCTTACCCCACTGGTCTAATACTCAGGGGTGTACACAGATGACTCCATATTTAGACACAGATGATTGAACCTATAGCTATAAACTATTTACTGAGTATTTAAATTCTTATTTAAAGATGTGGCCTAGTAATTACAAAATAATGTGAGACTAAGAAAGAAATGAAGGGTTTGTCCTTGTCTGTCTTGCATTCAGGCTGTTACAGACCTTCAGTCTTAGAGTTTCGGCTCTGCTGACTAATTCCACTGCGTTTCTGAACCTGTACTCAGGCCCCTAGCTAACACCTGCACTCAGAAAGGAAGATGACTGCATCTATTTGCTTCTTTCTGTCAGAAGATAAATCTACAGCTTCAATCTACATATTTGCATGCTTAATATAGCTTTCTGCTCTTGTTTACTACAGTGTGTAAACTATCGTCATCCTATGTTATAGGCTGTGGTTAGTGCATACAGTACTTCTTTCTTGGTCCCAATCCCAGGCTAAAATGCTTTTCAGCCTCACACTAGCTTATTAAAGGAATGTAGTGTTTCCATTGCCCATCCAAGTCAGCTATAGCTGCCAGCCTTAGCACCAAGAGTCTGATCCATTGCGATTGTTACTACAAATTAAGACAAATACAACTTGGGGGAACAGCTCATAATGATTTTCTCTTAGCGTGCAGCAAGATAAATTTACTCTTATTGGATCTGGCTGACTCTTTTCCAGAAAAAATGATGAAAATCTTAATTAAATTAAAACAAGGTTTCTGAAGATGCGTCAAGTAAGATAAAATTTTGTTGGAAACCTGCATCCTTCTCGTCTTTCCTGGAGGACTGTTAAACAACCAGATTTTAGAGTACTTTGCTAGCAGATTGTGAAGAAAGCTCCCCGGCTGACTTTCTGCCTCCTTCACCCATATGCAGACTGATAGATCTTTTGGATCAGGCAATCTACACCTGCCTGAGGCTTCCCGGCTCTGAGGCTGTCACGTAGGCAAGCTAGTGCCTCTTGCTGTATCCCATGGGAACAAGCTCCACAGCAGCACGGAAGCTCAGCTCCTGCTGCAAGTTTTCTTCAGGAAATACCCAATATTTACTGTACCCTCAGAAACTTTCTGTCTTTCGTCTCGTATCCTGACTTTGGAGCAGTAGTAACAGTAGTAATACTTGTCTAATTCTGGTAAGTCACAAAGCTCCTGTACTCTGGCTGAGGTACTTTTGTAGTGCTGGGGAACAGAGTTAAAACAAGTAAAAGGACCCACTGAGGAAAAACTCTAAACCCTTGGATTTCCATGGATGTTTTGAACATCTGTGAAACACATTTTGAGGCACTGTCGCTGCAATTTCCTTCCCTCCCTTACTTTCTTTCTAAAGAAAAGGGTTCAGAGCAAGCCACGCATGTGCTGAGGCAGGGCAGGTCAGGAAAGGAAGCACCAGTCAGTCCTGTCTTACTGAGCTACTAGGAAAAGCAGCTGTTCCACCATTAGCTCAGCAAGAGAGAGAAAGGACAGTGGCTCTTCAGTTGTAGATTTGGCCTTCCACAGTCATACCCACCTTATTCACAGTCTCATTTGTTTGACTAACAACACAACCTGTTTCTGTCAGGTGGCCTGTAGTGGTGCAGGACATGCAACCAGGGAAGTCTTTCTGGTGTACGCCAGTAGGTCCAGTGATACACATATATATATACACCATTAATATTTTGTTATATTCTTAATATATGAATAATGATTCAAGCAAGTAGTGCTGTGTATGGAGAAAAATGTTGCTTCTGTACTTACTCCTGTTCACATTGGAAGACAAGACACCTGATAACATAGGACCTAGGTGCAGACCTACGGTTAATGATCCCTCCTTACCGCAATGTTCCTTCCAAAGACGATCTTCTTTGCTCTCATCGGGGTCCTTCCCTTATTCCTGGCAGCTTAACATGCTCCTCTTCTCTGAACTTCTGCTAAGCTAAGCACTGTTACCACAAGTAGCATCACTGCTGTGTTAGAAAGAGTCAACACGGAAGGCAGCCAGCGGACAGACAGCTTTGCAGAATAAATATAAACGTCTGGGGTGAGATAGAATGATAGTAGCTGCCAACTGAAGCTCCTTCTTTGTGACTGCTCTGAATCAATGTGATAACTCACCTTCTTTGTTTGTAGCTAGGTTTATCTCAGTTTTATAACAAATATATAATTTGTTGTGACAGTAATTGAAGTCGGGAAAACAAGATGCTGAATCTAAGGGTAGTGACGGGACTTGATTGTTCACATTCTGAAATAAAATTGTCGTAACAAAAATATTGCTCTTTGTTGTAAATTGCAATGAATAAGGACATGTGAATCATTGATGGTGGCTCTCAGGAAAGTTTAACACAGAGAAAGGCAGAACTGTAGTTTTGTTACTGGTTCCACATGACGAGACCACAAAATATCGTTCTCAAGCAGGCAGCTCTGAGAAGCACATCCTGCCCAGCGGGTAAATTTGTGCCAGGTCCTCTGCCTGGAGGATGGTATGAGAAAGACCTAACCTAGCAGTGGCTGCTGTTCTCCTGGATGTTCTCTTAGAACTTGAGCTGTCGTACAGTGCACTGGCTTATTTAGAGACTTGGCTAGCTCACAGCACTGAACTTGGATCACGTCATGAAGTCATACAGGTTGTTTTCATAGAATCATTAGGGATTGGAAGGGACCTCAAAAGATCATCTAGTCCAATCCACCTGCAACAGCAGGATCACCTAGACCAAGTCACACAGGAACTCGTCCAGGCGGGTCTTGAATATCTCCAGTGAAGGAGACTCCACAACCACCCTGGGCAGCCTGTTCCAGTGTTTTCCTTTTTTCTCGAGAGGTGCAATCTTCCCCAGGATCTGAGGACTCCATCAAACAGGAAGTACTTCCCTCGCATAGCGCTAACAGTGGTATGCATTTCAGAAAAGAGAAAGCTCCAAAAGATCTGCCAAAGGAAGGTATTCTACCTAACACGCTAAGCAAACACGTGGCATGTATGCAAAAACACAAATGGAATTTGTTCCTATGGCAATTAGTGTGGCACAAGAATTGCCACGAAACAGAGCACTAGGAATCTGACTGGTTGTATTTGAATCGTACTGGTTGAAAAGGCTGCCAGATGGGAAACAGTCATAGATATATCACAGCCCACATCTTCACAGGGACACGAGCCTGTGCAGGTTACTCTGTGACAAACTCGGTACCCGATCACAAATTGGAAATAATTTATTGCCATCGACAACAAGTTTGACTGCCAAGTTCTGAGTTCACACCTGCAACAGTTGTCTCCTATCTGCTCTTGCTCCAGCAAAACCTCACAATTAAATGCTCTGAACTCATTTGCTTATCACTATGTGTGAGTAGGATGTGTTAAATAGTGGAGATTTATGAGCAGCTCTTCTACCTTTCGCTGAAACGTTGGTATGAATGTGGACACAGCAAAATAAGAGGTTTGGGTGTTTTTGTTAAAGTGCAGGTAAATCACCCATGGTTATTTCATTTTATTTATTCCTACACTTACAACCACCATAAAGAATTTCCTTCTTCAGGATCCCGAAGCTAAAGGGCTCCTCATTCTTTACATGTCCTCTTGCAGTTAATCTTGTTCCTGTTAGAGAAGCGGGTGTTATCTACATGAGATTAGACATTAACTAAAATCTACTTCAGAAGGGGTTTAGGAACAGAGACAGGAAATTAGGGGAGTTTTCATTAGTTGCTTTTTTCCTGGATTATGCATCGTAACATACTGCGTTTGCAATTTAACAGCTTTCCCCTCTTTTACATGAACAGATGAAGGTTTGTTTTCCTGGACCTAAGTGTAAAATCAATTAAGTGATCGGAAGCGAGATAAGCACCACAGTTAAAGGAAGGAACTCAGCAGCATAACTCAATAATGGCATCTTATGTTTGCCTTTGATGATCAACACAGTATGTTCCCTGTCAATCACATTTCTCAGCCCGTCAGTATCAGTCAAAATGTATATGTGAATGTGATAGGGACTTCCCAACATGGAGAAGACAAGCTCTAGAGGACTAGAATTCTTCACAGCTGAGTGCAGGCACAGGGCTCATCCCCTTGCACTAGCTCTTCAATCGATGGCGAAAGGAAGGCTTGTCTATGGAGTGGTTAGTGCACCTATGATCAGGATCGTCTGCTTCTAGGCAATTCTTATGGGCATAAAATGAGCTTTAAGTTGAAAATGAAACATTTCCCGACCTCAGTTAAAATGACAGAGACAATAAACTTTACATGCTCTGCTATACATACTCTGCTATTCAGATTTTCTCTTCATCTTTTTGACCTGGAGAACTTTTAGTCTACAGAATCAGGCAGAGTGAAGAGTCCAATTCCAGTGAAACAAATAAGTATGGAAGGCAGACGTGTGCAAAGTGCGACCGCTCTGCTTTTTCTAGGCCACATGCAATGAAAAACGAAGGGTTTTGTATAGCTCAGAGGAAAACCTTGTTCATCCTTGAATAAATAAAAAAGAAAATCACTATTTGCTGTCTGTCAGCCCATGTAAATTGTCTGACACACGCAGGTACCCACACGCAATCATTGCAGCATCTAATGTTATATATAGCAAAGATTTGCCCATTCTTAACTCCAAAGTGGGTTTGTTTGGTTTTCGTTCAGTATTTTTCATGCACTGAATTTTGCTTAATGGTGAGTGCTGCAACTTTGATGTATTTTTGCTTCATAATCCTGAAAAAAAGACTCTTATAAAATTGTCTCTAAAACAGAACTGTGTTTGAAGTTAAGAATAGAGGTGGTTTGCAAAAGGGAATTACTGCAATCTCTTCATTCCACCAAAACTGAGTTCACGCCTGCAACAGCCGCCTTCTAGCCGCTGCTGCCCCAGCAAAACTTTATCATTAAATTTTATGAGTCTTTGGGTGATGTGGTCTGGTTTAACTTCTCGCTTAGCAATAATTGCTTTTGTTTTTATGTTTATGTTTACATATATATACACATTTATAAATGTTTCAAATCTTACTCTAAATGGAGTATTGGGAACCTCAGATAATGATGTTGCAAGAAAGACGGAAAGGTAGCAGAGAAAAGTCTCCATCAGACAAACATCTGCTCAAACCATGTTCTTCAACAGTCCCGTCAGCATTTACAGAGCCCGTCAGTCAGCTGCTGCATTGAATATCACAGAATTGTATAATTTGGAGGTAACTTCTTGAGTTCATCTAACTTGAACCCCTAGCTCAATCAGAGTTACCTAATGCAGGTTGCCCAGCCAGGATTTTATTATCTTCCCAAATGAAGACTCCACAGCCTCTCTGGGCAACTTCTTCCAATCTTTGATGACAATCACAGCGAAGAAGGATTTCCTTGTGCTCACAATAGACCCATGTGTTTTTATTGTTGCCAGCTGCCTCTTGTCCTGTCACTGGGCATCACTAGGAAGGGTCTGTCACCACCTTCTTCTCTGCCCATGAGGTACTTACACACCTTCTTCTCTGCCCATGAGGTACTTACACACCTTCTTCTCTGCCCATGGGGTACTTACACACCTTCTTCTCTGCCCATGGGGTACTTA
>JAOXOE010028725.1:0-15635 GCA_028565055.1 Phoeniculus purpureus
TGGGCTCCAAACCTCTCCAGAGAAGGAGACTCCACAAACCCCCTGGGCAGCCCCCTCCAGTGCTCCGTCACCCTCAAACTTAATGGCTCTCAGCCATTCTTGAGAGCTTCTGGCAGCTCAAGAGAGGATCCACATTAGGGCTTTACAGTATAAGACTGACAGAGCTAACAGCACTGGCAGGACAAGTTTTTCCACTGTATTTGCAACAATTTTGTCCTGAATGGCCATGACTTGTATTTTGTTACAGAAGTGAGAGAACGGAAACTGAGCCTTTAGCAGATGGAAAGGAACAGTTCCAGCCTTACATATTTGTGAAGGCCCTCTGAGCTCACACTGGTACCTTCCCCTTGAAAGCCTAAGCTCCATTTGCACTTTGCCTTTTCTCACACCATTCCTAATTAGCAAAACAATGCTTTGACTCTTTCTTTGCAGCCATTCCTGCTTCCACCTCCTGCACACTCCTTTTTGCATTGCAGCTCTTGTAATGAACAAGAACTCCGCAAATGGCTACCGTTTAAATAGGTAACTCAGTCAGAACCTACATATCTTACAATCTGAACTGTGAATGTTTGCTGTCTTTAATCTAATATAATGGTTTCATGGTAACTCTCAAATTCAGGAAGAGGAAATGTACATGAAGAGAATCACAGAATCACACAGAATCATCATGGCTGACCTCCAGGGTCATCAAGTCCAACTTTTATCCTAGTATCTAACTGCTAGATCATATCCCTAAGGATGCTGCCAAAGCAGAAGTCGCAGATAAAATCCAGGAGTTCAGTTTTAGAAAAGCACAACCTCTCCTGTAAAGCTGTAAGTTAAGTCTTATCACAGAATCACTAAGGTTGGAAAGGACCTTTAAGATCTTCAAGTCCAAGCTTCAACTGAACGCCTTAATGAGCACTAGACCGTGTCCCAGAGTGCCACATCTACTTGCCCTCTGAACACCTCCAGGGATGGTGACCCCTCCTCTTCCCTGGGCATCAGGCTTTTCCTGTTTGGGTTTTTTTCTTAATTTCCTTATTAATGTCTTTTTAAAACTGGTAACAAAGACTTAACGGATCAGTAATTATTTCTATTACCTTAGAGCCGTAAATGTTTTCCAAGTTGTTCTATCATCACTCAGACTACCAGGTAAAGACTCATGGATGCTAACATGCTAGGCTCTCAGTTTCAGTATTTTGCTTTGTATGTTACATAAATACTGTTATTTAAATTGGGGTTATCTGGAAAACAATTTCTATCTGTAGATGTATGCAACAAATCCATTACATACTTCCTGCAGTTTCATTGATTTTACTAAGAGGAACAATAAACAATTACGAGCATCAGATAAAATCCTATGGTTATGTATAAAAACTTGACGCAAGTACTGGAGTACCTTTCAAGTCTCAGACTTACTTGGCAGCAGCGTCTTTTCTCAGCTGTTCATGCTTCATTAGAAGATTCTTCCTCTCTTGAAAAGCCTTTCTAACTTTGTATCCTTTGTAGACAGCCTGAATTTTGAAAGCAGCGATGTCCTGTATGGCAGCTATAGATAGAGCCCCGCGTTCTAACATGAACTGAATCACTTCATGGTGTTCACCAAGCAAGGCATAATCAAGTGGTGTATACCTGACAAAAACAAACCAAACCCACAGCAGTTATCACTGAACTAGAATTCCAAACACAGGGTGCATTTACTTCATCCTCATTTCATAGTAAGGCAACTTCTAGTGCGAAGACAGATTAAGTACTGTTTCCAGTAGGATGGTTTACTAACTTGTAAATATTATTTCCTTGTATTGCTCATTCCACACACCGTGACTATGTTTAAGGCTTAATTTAGTCTCTTCATATAAGGGGGCAGGGGCAGACTATATCAAGCGTTGACTCAAGATCCTCCAAAGCCATAACTGCAGAATTAACTGCTTTAGGCAACTAGTCTTAAAAAGGTGTTATTAAGGTTCTCATGTATAATCTGAATTTCAAAAAAGTTAAACCATTTATCGTGGTACATCCATATGAATTTAAGTTCGATTTTGACTGTCAAATCAAATATTAGCTTCTGCAGCAACGAATGAGGACACTATGACTAACCAAGCAGCAGGACTACACCTGCTTCAAGGGTAACTAGTTGTTTTTTCAGAACAAGGAAGACAGAATCTGTTTTCAAATGGACACAGGTGCTAAAAATATGGAATGGCTTCAGTTTTGAATGGTGTCAAAGACTCCTAAACCCTTTTAAAAATAATTCAGAAATTTCCAATTCTCAACACAGGAGCAAAAAATGACATCCCTTCCTCACCAACACCAAAACATTAGGCACAGACATCTAGTCACTGAAAATTATCAGACACAAACCATAACCAAGATTATGTAATCTAAGACTATCAAGCAGCAAGTGTTAATGCATATGACTGTGAAAATTAGGGCTCTTCTTGATGGTAACTTGCTAGGACACAGTGCTGGTGAGAAAAACAGACAGAAAGCACAATTGGACTTGCCATGCTACAGTGGCTTAATGGAGGGATTAACAGTATCTGAACTGAAGTGTCTGCAGGAATAAAGACAATGACAGAACATGCGAATGTGAATGTGAAGGTGTGCTGCTGATAGCATGTAAAGAGGTACCGATTTTTGATAACCCAGGAGTGAGAACTTCAGAAAGGACTTCATGTCAGAAAGCTGTATTTTTAAAGCATATCTAGTTTTGATTATAATTATCAGGTACAAAAGACACTAAAGTAAACTTCATGCCAGCAGCACGTATGTACCAAGACAATGTATTACATTGTAGAGCCCAGACACAAAGACCCTTATTTTTAAACGTAGCTTCCCCACCTCCATTAGAGATGCCTTTGAAAGCCAAATATCACTCAAATCTACATAGGGGTTTGTATGACTGCACACTGTTGCTCACACAACAGGCTGCCCACATACACTCCTCACAACCAGTCATTACTCTGTGGTGTCAGTTTAAAGCCCATTATAAATTTCCTTTTGCACTGGTTATTTTTGAAGGGGGTAGCTTTTAAATCAAACTGGCATCACAGGAGAACACAAAGATGACATCAGCCATCAGCTTTCACACAGAATTTAGCATGAAGTTGGAGAAGCAGCAGCTAGCCTGGCATCATGTGACACATCAGGGAATCAAAGCTGGGCTGCACAAGAAATTTGCATAGAAAAACAAACCTGGCACCCCCCAGACCAGCACTTCAATCATCTATGGGGAATCAAGTGGGTAGCCTAAAATCCTAGCTGCAATTCCAGATTCATCTTTTTACAAACCTATTTAGTTTTAACCACTATGCTTCAATTTTGAGCCGGTGTCTCGTATAGCACTCTGAGGTAGTGCACAAGGGAAGTTTCTTCTATACTTACAGTGGAAAGAATTTGGCAAAACTGGCAAAATTGTTACTGACTAGACAACATTTTAATCCAGTTATGGATGAAACAGAGAAAGAGATCTGTGAGGTTTTTTTACTCTCTCTCTCACAACACTCACCTTGATTTTTCCACTTTACCAACGTCCAATTTCTTAACAATAAAGCAAGATTTTGGAGATGTTTAGTGAGGTGCAGTCGTGCAATGTTTACATACAACATACACGCTTTTAAGAGAATTACATTTAAAGATGGAATAATCTAGAAACTTTGAGACATGGGTTCTACACATGCATCAGTGCTTAAGGCTGACAACTGTAATACTGCTAGCTATGTTTTTGAATAATCCTGGTTTAAATATAACAGCACCTATTAATGCCAGAAGGGAAACCAAACCAGATACCGAGTAACTCCTCTAATACCCCAGCTAAAGTATTTTCCTGACATTGGAGCATCATTAGTACATTTCTACAAAGTAAGGAATATAGCAGCAGCCTCTTTCCTGGCCAAACACTGGTTTTTAATCTTACTTATTAAGAGTAATTTAATTACAACTGTTCATTTAATTTTCCATCAAAAAGTACTAAGGAGAGCATTTGCAGTACTTAGGAACTACTTATATTTTCATTTTCATCCTCAATTAAAATAAGAACAAAAAGGAAGAGAGATCACAGTGGTTTAGAGTGAAGAATAAAACAGAAAACATGAGGAAAACGCAGTTAAAATATGAGATAAGTATGAAAGTCTCAAATTTAACACTAATATATGGGGTTTCAAAGTCCTTCAGTCCATTTAAAATGCTGAAATATTCAAATTTATATGGCATACTAATTGTAATTTTATTTATAAAGATGAGCAGGTCATCTATGCTAAGAAAAGCACTACACATATCTGCTGAGAGTAATTATCGAGTCAGGTGAGTGACTCGAACTCCACAACCCAAATTGCTTTAAAAAAACCTATTCTTTGTCTTTCACTGACATAATTAAAAGAGATGCAAATGTACTGTCTCTTTGATTATAGGAAGATGTTTCTTTTCTCTTTTAAAAACTAGGCCTTTAGCAAACAGTTAACCACCAGGTAATTTGGGATCAGTGTTTTAAAATGTAACAACACACTTCTCCCGTTCCCTTCTCCTCACTATATTCCTACCAAACAGAGAAGAAAAATTCCAGTCTATTCCAACAGCAGCAGAAATGCCTTTTCATCCTTTGTCCGCACATATCCACTGTCAACTTCATATAAATGAGAAGGATGTCTAACATTTCAACAACGCTAGAGTGAGTAAATACTTGGAGAAGCGTCTAAGTTCACAGTTCAAAAGCATAAATAGTTGGAGTTGCAATTTTCATATTAGAAAAGCTCCTGACACCAAAGCCCAAGATTACAGCACTGCTTTTAGCCACAAAAGCACAGTTCTCTGGCAGTAGCTGAACACTTAACATTTAAATCAGTAGGTAACACTTTAGCTAAATTACAAAATTACGCGTTCAGACAAGCAGTACCTCTCCTCGCTGTTCTCCATGTGATTAGGGAAAGCATCAAAGCCAAGAAGCAACTTTATAGCATCAAGGTAGCCATTGTTACAGAGCCAGTGCAAAGCAGTTCTTCCCTGTAAACAATAGGGCAAAAATAAATATTATTCCCAAACTCTATCATGCCACAATAAGCCATAAATCATACTGTAATTCAATGTTTTTCTGAACATGAAGGACAAACTAATTCTTCTAAATAAACTTCTTGTTAAAGTAAAAAGACGACAGCACTTTAAAAAATGAAGGAGCTTTGTTTTTTCCTTTAAACAAGACTACAATAGTAGTGACTTTTCACCTAAAGTAATTGAAAAACAGCTTCAGGAGCCTAGCTCTAGACCTTTTTTTTGCTACTATGCTGTCTAGGTTTGAAGTGGCTCTCATCAACCTTTGTGAAAGCAGCTCTCATCAGCCTTTTCTAGGCTGCTCCAAAAACAGCAACAAGTCAAATAATTACTACAGAATTCAAAATGAGATAAAGGTTGAGGAAGGCTCCAGCTCTGCTTTCTAAAGGAGCTTGAGTTCAGAAGTCTCATTTCCTTCACATGAAGCAGAAGCCCATGTCTCAAGCTGCACTCTGCAGGCAGCTCCTAACATGACCATGCTTGGAACTAGGATCACAGAACACAAATTCACTTCCAGTCCATGTCTCCTGTCTGTGCTTGCTTTTCTGAACCCCAGATGTTTGAAATACCTACAACAGTATCTGGAGACACTCTGAGTTAAGTGCTAGCAAGCTTCCCCCTGAATCCCAAGGACATGCTGTGGTGTCTGTGTGAAATAGCAGGTTACATGTGTTCAGCTTTACTGAAGCTGATGCCATACAGAGCCAGTGGCAGATTGCAAAGCACCCCCAAAATGCTCTGTAGATCACATAATAACTTATCTGCTTCCTGGAATTACCCATGCCCTACAATGAAAAGCTACAGAAAGGTTTAACAAATTGGGTAAAATTCTTTTGACTGATGAAGTTCTACCAACTTCTGAGAAACTATGTCATATAACAAAGAAATTGGTTACATGTTGCACAATTTTTCTGGCTCCTAATTTCACTTACTGCTTGAATAATGGCACAAAAGACCCCCACAAACTTATCAGTGTTCTTTGCTTTGTTTCACCTGGAAGAGTGATATATATGTGGATAACTGAAGCCTCTACTTGTCCTATGCTGAGCAGACACATTACAGATTATAAAAATCACATTCCCATGTCAGTGGTTAATAAGGAATTATAGGAAGTTCAGAAATCGGAAGATTAATATGACTCCTCATAAGATAAGGAAAAGTCAAATGTCATATGGAAAAATATGACACTTTGTGCTGTATATTAAAATATGTGTCCAAGAATTTAGAAGTGAAGCCATAGGAAACATTATATCAGGATGCATTTTCTTTTGAGATAAATAGCAGCAAAGATCATTCTATGTCCCAGGAAACAATGACCTCAAAGAAAAAAAAAGACATTTTGCTTGTGATTATTCTAAAGTTAATAAAATAGCCCACTGAAGAACAACGTACCTCCTTATCCTGAATATTTGGATCTGCATTGTTTTCTAATAGCACTACCATGCAGTTAATGTAACCTCCATAGGCAGCACACTGCAGCGGTGTTCTACCCGCGTAATCCTGCACATTAGGATTGATTTTATTCTCTATCAAGATTTGGCACACGTCAGCATTTCCTCCCAGGGCTGCCCAGTGAAGGGGTGAATGGCCATCTTGGTCAACCAAATCCACTCTTGCTCCTCCTGCGACAACAAACACGTATTTGAACATAGAAAGAAAGTACCTCTGAATGAAAAGAAAATAGTACATTTAACTAGAAATTGTTCTGGCAAAGTGATAATTCAGAGCAATATTTCTGAATTTAACTTCAGCTTTGTTACTCAAATTCTAAAACCTAAATCAAAATTACTTGAGAATTTTTTTACAGTTTCAGTAAGGGGCAGGCACCTAACTTCTTTGCAAGCTTCTGAGTAGCCTTCTTAGACACTTTAGAATCTACAGGTTTGTCAAATGCCCTTTGCCTTTATTTATTTCAGGCCTACTCATTTTCAGTGAAACTTTTACTTCTTAACAACAAAACCACTTTTGCAAATTACACTTCAAATGTAAATCTCTAAAGCATACAAAATAGTCACAGTGTAAGAATTACTTTTGAAGGAAGCTTGAGATTAATTCAAGTGTACTATGACTCTTTTACACTGAAAATACATTTCTTACAAGACTCAGAAACTCTATACAAACAAAAATCCACAACTATTAAAAATAACCAGTGACAATAACTGTCTAATCACAAAATATTTCATTAAACATAATTCAGATTCTGATAACCACACCTCTTGCATCTCCAAAAGCTAAATGGCATAGGAGGTGAGAGGAAGAGCTTAACAGCGTGTTAAAGTACACCCAGCACACCACAGAGAGAAGAGGCTTTTCTGTAAGAAAGGCTGGTTGATGGGAAATGTGCAACTTGTTAGCCTGGATATTTACAGGATAACAGAGAGTTTACAGCTACTTGGAACATCTCTGATAAGCTAAAAATGACAGAATTATACAACTGAGATATCACAGCTTTTTCACCATACTACTCGCACTTCAGGAGAGTTTCCACAACCACCTAAACCTGTGCACATTGTTAAACCTTATTTATGTCTACAAATAGCAGGGTAAGCCTACAGCACTTGGTGTACCCAGACTGTCTCCCATCCAAATACAAACCAGGCCCAACCTTGCTTAGCTTTGTTAGACAAGACTGGGCTTTACATCAGGGTGGCACATCCCTGGTTAAATATACCTATAGGACAAGGGTAAATGGTTTGTTAGGAAGATAGTGGGATGAGGACTGGACTTGATGATCCTGGAGGTCCTTTTTCCAGCCATGATGATTCTGTGATTCTGTGAAATAAAGTACTGATTATAAAAACCATCCCAAGGAAAACATTAATTATGTAGGATTTTTGCTATCCACTGCCATTAAAAACTCATTTCAATAGTCAACAAGCCTTCAAAGGAGCCTAAAAAGGCTTTCTCACATGGAGAGGAAAGCTTAATTTGGTCTGTTTTACTGGGGAGAAAAAAAAAGGAAAGAAAAACAATGACTGCTTATTTCCCAGTCCCACCGAAAGCAGGACCAGAACTCCGCACAGGTTTGCAAATCACCTTTAATGAGTGTCTGTATCACTTCTTTGTGTCCCATCTCACAAGCTCTGAACAGTGGCGTGTGTTTCATCACATCCAAAGCATCCACCTGTGCATCATGCTCCAACAGTAGTTTCACTGTGCTGACGTGGCCGGAAAGGGCAGCTGCATGTAACGCTAAAAGAATAAAGTGGGGAAAAGAAATCACAATACCATGAGAATGGTCAATGTAAAAGTTAATTTCAACCATTTTTGGCAAAAAGGTGCTTTTCAACCATAAGAAACTGAAGAATCGTAACAAGTGGTCACTAACCACATTTTTCTGGTCATATAAGCAATAAGCAGGAAAAGTCTTAGTCCTGAAATTTCTTCTGAACTTGTACAAATCTGAATTTTAACCTCACCACAACCAAGACTGGCTTATACTGAGGACCTGTGGAAGGTCAGCAGCTTCTGATTAACAGAACAGAACAAGATCAGCTTCTGCCGCTGTTTCATGGCATTTCTTACACCACCCCGACGGAGCTGAAACTGCCCAGTGCTGCTGAAAGCAAGCTTTTATTATGCCTTCAATGCTTTCCTCAAAATATTTTGTCTTTCAAACAAGCCAAGCTGTCTCAAAGCTAATTCCGGACAACTATCCAGCTGTAGACACCCTTTGAAAAAATTTGTTTCAGAATTACTTGGAGAAAATTTTACACAACTTTATGTAGCAAGGCCATCATTATCTTCCACAGTATCTGCAGCTCCCTGTTTTCTTTGGGAAAAAAACCAAGATCACAGAAAGACCAAAACTGCATTTTGTGCCATCCCAACAATTTAGGATGTTCAGTTGTAACAAAACTATGCAATTGATTCTTCACTGTCCTACTCCTCCACAGTTTCCCTCACATTCGAATGCAGAGTCCAAACCAAGAAACACCACAGAGTTACTTTCAGACAACAGAGATAAAGTTATGATGTCCTATAACTGAAGATGCCATCACCTAACACAACACCATCCTTCAGGTACTGACAGCCAGAGTCGAAGAAAATATTGAAATGCCAGTCCAACCAGTTTATGGTTTTTTTTGCAGGAAAGAACAACTACACAGAGCAGTGAGATTTCGAACAAATGAAGGACACATCAGTGATTTTGAAATCACTAATTTTGAAATGCTGATTCAGCAACTGAATCAGATAATCTACATTCTCATGCTGCCTTACATGTGGAACATGTCAGAGATTAAAAATGCAAAGTAATTCAGAAAGAAAACACAGAACAGCACAACTCATAAATGTACATTTAGTGAATTCATATTTCCACATGAAATTTCACAAATATTTCACACTGATGAAAATTCAGTCTGCTCAAGCAAGCAAAATGTGGGGCTGCACCAGAACCTTCATGTCTCTACTTGTTTAATGTTAAACTGGGCAGGGTTGGGATCCAGCAGAGGCATTACACTGAAGGCACACCACAGAAGGCCACCATTAGAAGGAATTGCTCTTTGAACCACTGCCAAAGCATTAAAACAGGCTTTTTCTATTTGTCTGCTACTGGTTACCACTGGTACCAGTTTAGGAAACCCTAATCCAGCATAACATGTTGAACAGCGCAGACTGTTCATACTGGCCATAAGTTCTCAAAACCAGTGACAGAGACTGGAATTGTGATACAGACAAATGAAGCATCTTTCCACAAGAAGTGGGGTCACAGCCAGAGCCACCACTCACCGTAACAGAGATGGTGTAAGTGTTGCCTTAGCAACAGCCCTCATGCCTTTTAGATGGCACTGATTTTTAACTGCTGCAGCTAACAAGCATAGGGGCATTTATCACAGTCACAAACAGTATCTGTAAGTAGCACGATGCCCAGTAGCGATGCGTGTGGGTGGCTATCAGCAGAAATTTGACAAGAATGAGATCCCTGTTGGCTCTGTACATTTGGCTGGTCCTGGCTCTCATGGTCTGACCTTACAGTAAACTCTAGACTCTGGTTTTTGTACTGCATTTCTTATGAAACCAGAGGCAGTAAACCAGTCCTTCAGATGACACATGGGGTGTGCATAACAATACAATAGAAAAAGAGCTGCTGTGTCAGCTTGGCCAGTTCTTCCCCCCTATCACTCATTCTGACGCAGGCATCTTGTTTCGCACTTTGTGCTCAATATTTTCGTGTAAGCCAAATTTTATGTGATGGAGTCACGGTGACTGAAGAGATTCTTCAGCCAGCTGGTCACAATGGGCTCTTTGTTCAGCCGACAGACAGAGCCCTCTCCATTGTACAGCAGTGACGGCAGAGCTATAAAGCTGCCCCTGTAACACTCCTGCTGTGCTGAGCTCTGAGATGAGGGAAATTCCTTTCCCTTGGTGTCATTCTCCTACACAATACAGAGAGTCTCGATGTTCTAGCGAATCTGAATGGAGAGCTGACTCTTTTTAAGTAAATGCAAAAGTCTGAGCTAATGCAACACTGTAACTGCGCTTAACTGAGCTAGCACACAAAAGTCAGAAAAACACAACCTTGAACTCTCCTCAGCAACTGTATGCTAGGCAGGGCGGCATGTGCACTGGTTTGTACTGGCACAGTTTCCTGTCAGAATACAACGCTACTTTCGTCTCAGTGAAACTTGGGAATGATTAAGAACCATCACAGTTGTCCCAGGTCTGAAATCAGAGTGATTCACTGGTGGGGCTCCCTCCTAATTCTGCAGCTCTCTCTAATAAAGCCCATGGTACTGCACTTGATTCGCACAATGGTTCTGGCTGCTCAACAGCAAGTGACAGTTCCCCACTTGAAGACTACTAGTGTGTCCTACACAACAGTGGTGGTTTCAAGTAAACGGAAAATCCATTCATCCATTCATTTCTTTGGATTGAAAGCCCTACAACGAAATCAAGATTAAAAGGTGATTATACCTCACTGCTATGAAAAGGTTTAAGACTGAGAGATAATAAACCCAACCACTTGAATTATTCAAGCATGAAATCCACACCTGAGTAATTTCAGAAACACAGGATGTCACTATTGTCTGCACAGAAGCAAACCCTCTGAGGGTTTGCAGTGCCTATATCATTATCACATCTTAAGGTCTGAAACGAATATAGTGAGGTGAGTTATCACAAAGTAGCAAATAGATGAGACTGATAAAAGATGAAACAAGACTAAAGTTGAAGAGCATGTAGTTTGTTAAGTCATCAGACATGAAGCCTGAAAATTTGGTTTTAGCACTGTTTCTTAAACTCAAAAATTGCAAAGTACTCTAACTGGCAAATTCTTATTTTTGTGTGTTAATTTGTAAGGAAAGCAAGAACACAAACATTTAAAAAGCATTTTAGGGTAACTGTATTTGGCTTTTATGTGTAAAGACCCACCATACCACCAAAGGAAATTTAAAATAACATTATTTAATTTTAAAGTAGTATTCACACGTGATACCCTTCAAATCCTGGACCACAGAACTCTGACATTACATTTATTTACCATTTCTATGTTATTCTAAGTGTGATCTGAAAAGAAAAATGCTTAGAAGATATCAAGTGCAACCTCTTGTTTGGACAACAGAAGTGCTGTAGCTCTCATTTTTATTACACTGTCTTTTAACTATGTTAGTTGTGAAATTCATTATAATAATTTAACCACTTCACTGATAGTTTGCTTTACACTGCTTCAAAGGATCCATTTATGGACAGATCAATAACGGGCTTTTTCAGGGAGGACTTCTAATGCAATTATATTTTGTTTTATTCTTTAAAATACAGAACAGCTCTTCCTTTCCCAGGATTACAGATCTAACTAAACATCCACACAGCAGTACATTTCTTCTTGCTAAATAAACTGGCCCTACCTAAGCAGGAAAAAAACCCAAAGAGTTTCTTTCCCACAATATGACAAAGAAGCGACCCACACAGATAACTGATCTATATGCAGAAATAGCTTCAAGAGAGAGATTAAGGTACATAGCCAGGAACAGATAAAGCCTCTAACAATGTTTTGTATTTGGTATAAACCACACCGACTCAAAACACCCAGTGGTTCTTTAGTTAAAAGATCTTACCTGTGCCAGCATATTTGTCTGTCATATTGATATCAATATCCAGTTTTAAAGTCAGCATAGTCCTGATGACATCATCACTGCCTTTGCCAGCTGCCCACATAAAGGATGTTCTTCCCTCAAGATCTGAGTCATCTTTTACAGATGGATGTTTCAAAAACACTTCAACTGTTTCCTGAAAAGACATACTATTGAAATCAACATTCAAAGGAATCAGTAACAAGAAACTATTGCATCTCATTTAGCTGTTTATGAAGCTAAATGAGAAGATTCATTTTCTTTTTCCGTGTTCACAGAGAGTTACACCAGCTCAGCAGGAGCACTGTATTTGCTGTTATGCCCCTCTTCTCATCAGTGTTAATAGTGCATCCTTAAATACAAGCACAATCCTGTAATTTATACTTTTTTCTATTTAATCTCAAACATTATGCGTTCACCATTGTGAAGAAAGCAATGGGAAAAATATTATTGGCTTCTCAAGACATTACTGTAACGCTATGATGTTGTAACAACACTCCTTCAAAATATTCTCCTGAGATTTTTTTCTCCAATTCTAAGTATGAGTGCATACGCAAATACTTCAGTTTGCCAAACTATTAAGAGTTCGACTATTTGACTGTTTAAAAAAAAAAAAGGGGGGAGGACTTTTGGGACAATATAGACATATTCAATGTGAAACAGGTTATGGGATTACTGGAAAAGTATTAAATAAGAAACATAGTATGAAAATCTTACAGCTGAGTCCAGGCTTTTCACTGTAAGCATTGCACTAAAATGTCTATGTAAATCAAAGCAAAAATAATTCTTTTCAAATGCCGTGTTTGTGCAAACACATTGACTTGTTGAAGCTGCTGCTAAATCCTTAATAAGCCACATCAGAAAGGAAGGTAGAAATAATCATGATTGCTAAAAAAAGAACTAGGGGAAGATTTTCCCTTTTCTATCTGATGCCTTCAAACTGCTGTGTATTTAAAGGCTGTAAACATCAGAGCCACTCAGAGGCTCTGAAAACCTGATAAAAGTGGTTTTCCTTTCCATATTTTGTTTTGTTTATATTTTAGTACTATCACTATTTTATCCTTTCCCTCATGTGACCCCAAAACACGTCTTTCACTGCTCTGGGTAGGATGAGAATTCCTCGGCTGCAGCAAATTAACACTTACAAACACAGAGGAGTTTAAAGATCTAAATCCCATTGATTAGTTTAATTTTTTTCTTAACTACTATTTCATTCTTCTAACTAAACAGCAAATTTCTCCTTTATTTTATACTAATGTGATCTTAACAGCTTTGTGAATTTGGATCTGTATCTAAACTATCTGTTTGTTTTGAAAAAGTCCAGCCAGAAATAATAATGAGGGATGGAAGCATTAAGGCTTCCACACAAACCAGCGTGTGTTTGTACCTGTGAGTACTCACACTGACCACCACTACAGCTCAGATACAAACGGCTACTCATGAGGGCAGCAGCCACCTACCAGTACTCTGCACTGCATGAGATCCTGGAAAGAGAAAAGCAGTGTGAAGGCTGGACCTTTTCAATACTAAGACACGCACCCTACAAACATAAATAAGTAATTTTATTTTTCCATTAGGTTTAGCAAAGCAACCTTTCTTTCAGCCACTCTTTTTTTCCCCCTAGATATTTTAATGGGGGGGGGGGAAAGAAAGAAAAATCCCACAGTACTTTATCAGTTACTTTCCAAAATGAAGCTATGACAACTTAAAACCAAAATGAAATTAAATTAGAACAGAAGAGTTGAGAAATCAGAAAACAGAAGTTTAATCAGTCAGTTTAATTCTACATGTATTTTGTCATGTATTTTATCTGCATTGAAGTGGAAGAGAAAGAAGCCATGCAAAACTGAAAAGCAACAAAGGAAAAGAGTAAACCTGAATAACTTCATCCTGTGCTATCAAGAAACTCAGAAAAATACTAAATGCTCTACCTGACTATTTAGAAGTAAGACAGGAGACCTACATTTCATGTACTAGATCACTATGTGATTATGTGAAAGGGAAGTATGTTGTCTTGGACATCCCTGGCAAAGTTAATTAAAAAACAGCATATATTACATCTTGCTTTCTCCATACTGAAGTAATACTACAGCAAATGCCTTCATATGAAGTAAATTAGGTAAAACTGATAGCAATGACAATATTCACAATAAGCACAAACAAACAAACTTTATTCCTGTTAGGGGCTCAGAAGCCTGTATTCTAACAGAGAAGCATACCACACCAATCCAAACTTGTGCAGACTGAGAAAAAGGACAGCGTTCATAGAAGGGCAACAAGGCTTGTGAAGGCGCTGGAGCACAAGTCCTATGAGGAGGGGCTGAGGCAATTGGGATTGTTTGGCCTGGAGAAAAGTAGGCTGAAGGGAGATCTTATTGCTCTCTACAATTAGTTGAAAAGAGGTTGGAGTAAGGACAGGGACAGTCTCTTCTCTCTGATGGCAAATGATAAGTCCAGAGGAAATGGCTGCAAGCTGCATCAGGGAAGGTTTAGGCTGGATGTTAGGAAAAACTTCTTCAACAAAAGGGTTATTAAACACTGGAACAGGCTGCCCAGGATAGTGGTGGAGTCACCATTGCTGCAGGTAATCAACTGTGGACCTGGTCCTTAAGCACATGGTTTAGTGTTGACGTGGCAGGGCTAGTTTGAAGGTTGGCCTTGATGTTCTGTGAGTCTGTGAACAACACAGTTTTCAAAGGACAGATACATAGATTCTATTGCCAAAACAAACATAGATGTGTCTCCACTCAGTTGTTGAACTAAGTGTATTGCAAATTAGTCAAATATTGGTATGGAATTGAGAAAAAACCTAAACGGCGGTGCTCAGAAACAAGCAGAGTGGTAAAAGAGAAGCACCAGACATAAAAATTCATTAGGAGGGATACTTGGATACATCAACAGCTAAAATAGTCCTACAGATCTGAATGAGACTCTGCAGTTTGAGTGTTCATGTAAGAGGGAAAACAGTGCCTTCACTGTAAGTACACAAGATTACAAAAGCATATCTGATCCCACCACCTACTCTATTTCCCTACAAAAAACTAAATGATGTCACAGTTTGGCTAGCAGGTAGAATGAAAAGGCAGCCACACAATGATGTCTAATACAACTGAATCAAGCCCAGAGAAAATAAGCCAGTACAAAAAAGTTATTTTATAGGAATGTATCAATACAGGAAAAAAAGTATGTGGAGATAATTATCAGATTGTAAATAAAAACATTCTACCTTTCCCATGAGACTCAAACTAGAAACACAGGTTTTTACAATACATATATTTCAAGTGTGACTCTGATCCAAACCATACATACGAATACATGGACGAATCAGCATTAATAAAAGGTTCTCTAAAAAGGTGCAAATTATACAGACATAAGCTCCAATGAAAGTCCAAATTAAAAAATACCTGTATGGTCATACAAAGACTGTCTCCAGAACACCCCTACCAAAATCCTAATACATCCTAGGGATGATGCACCAGGACAATCTGAGGAAATCAAGAGCAACTGGCACAAGAGGAGGACAGGGCCAGCCCAGCTGAA
>JAOXOE010028726.1:0-15633 GCA_028565055.1 Phoeniculus purpureus
CTGGAGCTCGTCTCCAGTGGTGTCGGTGTTCCTGCTGGAGCTCATCTCCAGAGGTGTCGGTCAGTATTCCTGCTGGAGCTCATCTCCAGCGGTGTCGGTCAGTGTTCCTGCTGGAGCTCATCTCCAGAGGTGTCGGTCAGTGTTCCTGCTGGAGCTCATCTCCAGAGGTGTCGGTCAGTATTCCTGCTGGAGCTCATCTCCAGTGGTGTCGGTCAGTGTTCCTGCTGGAGCTCATCTCCAGTGGTGTCGGTCAGTGTTCCTGCTGGAGCTCGTCTCCAGTGGTGTCGGTCAGTGTTCCTGCTGGATCTGGGCTGTCTTAGCTGCCGAGTAGGATGCGCTGTGTTAATGGCTCTGGCAGAAGTTGACCTAGGAGATGAGACTCCAGGCTGACTTGCTCAGTCTGCTCTTGTTTTGGGTGGGAAGGAAGGTCTAGGTGACCCTGCTGTGGCAGGGGGATTGGACTAGATGATCTTTCGAGGTCCCTTCCAATCTCTGATGATTCTAGGATTCTGAGCTTGCCCACCTCCCCTCACTGTATTCCATCGCACTATAGGACGGAAGACGGCCGGCAAATCCAGCGTTTTGGTGGGTGGATGAGAAGGGAGAGGAGGTGAAGTGGAGCTTTGAAGAGCTGGGACATCTGTCCAGGAAGGCAGCTAACATCCTTGTTGAGGCATGTGGTTTGCAGAGAGGGGACCGAGTCATCGCAGTTCTGCCACGGGTGCCTGAGTGGTGGATGCTGAACGTCGCCTGCATGCGAACAGGTGGGTGGCCTCGCTGACCTGCCGGGTGCGCCAGAAAGGAAGTGGAGGGTGTGAGAAATGTGCTCACTTAGTCTGAAAACAGTCAAGCAGGAGCGCGACTGAAGTCTTCTGCACAGAAGGGAAGCTGGCAGCACCCGGAAGGAACCCGCCTTGTACTAGGTGCTGGAAAGACGTGGCCCAGCTGAACAGCATCCTCAGCTGAATGGGTACAACCTAAGGCCCTTTTGGACCAGCTGAGTGATCGGGGTAGACAGTCTTGAGGCGGCAAGCTGCAGGACTAGACCGGTCAAGAATGCAGCATGTTTTTGCTCTGCAAGTGGTTTTGCAAATCCTTGGGAGGAATTTGGCCCAGCACATTTTCAGGTTGCTGAATGTCTGTGACAGAACAGGACAGCATGAGCAGAGACACGAGTGAGGATGTTTGTCCCACCTGTATGTTCTCTGATTGTCGCAGGTTCCACGTGCGGGTAACCCGCTGCTGTCACAGCCAGTGTTCTCTGGACAACAGCCTGACAGCATTGTTCACTATCTCAGTGCCTGGATTCTGCAGGCACCTCCAAAAGTGCAGGAAGACTGAAACCAGCCTGTAGGTCGAGAGTGCTGAACTTCTCGGGCGAGGGCTGCTTAGGAATGGGCTGCAGTTGCCGTTTAGTCTCTCTCTGCCACTGCGATTCCAGTCAGGTTCTGTCAATCCCCTGCTGCACTCAGGATCCAAACTGCGTTGGGTCACCCTGTGAAGTGAACCCAAGCTCGAGGACCTTACTGACCAAGCAGCGTGTGTCAGCTGCCTGAGCCCCAGCTGTTTGGCCAGCGTGGGCAATGCTTGTTCCTTGCTCAAAGGACGAGTGGGTCTGCTCCAGGTGTAAATACAGCTCTGCTGCTGGCTGTGTACTGGGCTAAGGGGATGGTCTGGGTGATCCTGCTGTGGCAGGGGGGTTGGACTAGGTGATCTTTTGAGGTCCCTTCGAATCCCTAATGATCAGTGATGCTGTGCTGTGATAATCCAGACACTCCCTTTCTGCGGTAAAATCATGAAGGAAGTGAGCAGAGCTGCTCTGCACCTTGATCCTTTTCGTGCTCCAGACACCTTTGGTAGGGGTGATGCATACATCGACACTTGCATTGCCGGATTTGGGGGCGTTTCAGAGCCTGGCGGTCCCAGACCGTTCCTAGCCCGTGGATTTGTTCAAGCTCTGCCCTCAAGCAGGGGCTGGGCTGTAGTCCTTCTTCTCAGGGAATGGAGTTTTGGCCAGTAGCTCAGCTTGCCCGTGTCCGGGGCCAAGCTATGGGAGCATGACACAGAGAAACAGTGAACGTCATGAGTTGCTTGTTGCTCTCCTGCAGGAGTTGTCTTCATCCCAGGAACGCCCCAGCTGACAGCCAAAGACATCCTGTACCGTCTGCAGGCTTCAAAGGCCAAGTGCATCGTTACCAGCACCGCACTGGCACCGGCCGTGGAGGCCGTCGCTCCCGACTGCCCGTTTCTGAGAAGCAAACTCCTTGTAGCTGAAGGGCACAGAGACGGGTGGCTGAATCTCCAGGAGCTGCTCACGTGAGTGTCCAGTGGCTTCGCCATCGCCCTGGCGAGGCGAGGGAAGCACCTTGACATGGCGACGTCCTTTGTCGCTCTGTCCGTGGGTGTCGGCTGCAGCTGTTGGTTCAGTGAGGCGGCGAAGCTGGGGACCGGGTCCTGCCCGTCCCCAAAGCCTTGACTAGCAACTTGCTCGGAGGAGCGTAGTGTCCGTCTGCCTGTCTCTTCTCAAGGGTGACATCTGCTGAGCACAAGTGCGTCGTGACGAGGAGCCAAGACCCAATGCTGATCTATTTCACCAGCGGAAGCACAGGGTCTCCGAAGATGGTGCTGCAGTCCCACAGCAGCTACGGCATTGGCTTTGCGGCCAGCGGCAGGTACGGCTTGCAGCTGCTCCCGGCGCCGTGGCACGGCCGCCCTTCCGTGAAAAAGGTGCCCCTAAAACCTCTAGGGAGCGTGGGCGCTTCCTGCCTCCTGCTCACCCGTGTGCCCGCCGTGGCAGAACCACGGGGCAGCAGCTGAAGGGCTGCGGCGACACTCGGCTGAAGGGATGAAGCACAGTTTGCTGCACTTGGAGAGCTGGCCCAGTGCAGCTGCTGCAGCTCGAGCCGAGGGTCTTCTGCCCTCGGGGGGCAAGTGAGGGATGCAAGAGAACACTTAAGGTTTTCCAACTCCGGCAGGCTTTCCGAAGAGACCCACTTGCTGAAGCTGCACCTCAAAATGGGGTCCACACCCTGACATGCTGCGCCCTGTGCCCGAGTGCCCAGCGCTCTGGGAGGCGCCTTTAACCGCCCCTTTCTCATCAGGCACTGGATGAAGCTGACCCCCTTGGACGTGATGTGGAACACGTCGGACACTGGCTGGGTGAAGGCAGCATGGAGCAGCGTTTTTGCGCCGTGGATCTGCGGCTCGTGTGTCTTTGTGCACAAGCTGCCGCAGTTCAGAGCAGCGGTCATTGCAGAGGTAAGCCTGAGGTTTGGCTTCTGCCTTGGTGAGCAGAGCCAGCTGCAGTGCACGGGGTCTCCACACACAACCCACCCGGGCTGCAGTGCGTGGGGTCTCCACACACAACCCACCCGGGCTGCAGTGCGTGGGGTCTCTGCACACCCCAAGCAACCCAGCCTCACCTCAGTGCCACACGAGCTGGACGCATGGGAGCTTCCCCTTCTGGCTAAGCTGTGTGGCATGGCCGCGGTGCAGGGGTATGTGGGGAAAGGCACAGGGCAAAAAGAACCCACTGTTGGTGCTGCCTTGTCCTGTGTTTAACCTGAAGCCCAGTTCAGGCATGAGTTGCCAGCTCCTTTGGGCTCGGTCAAGGTAGGCGTTGGCCAGCAACCTGAGTGCCAAGTAGATCTGAGTCAGGGCCCTGTTACTGGGACTTTCCAGTGAGTTTCCAGGGTGGCTGCTCCTCCTTGGCCGCTTTGCAGAAGCAGTTGGCTAGCTGTTCCCATCAGCAGTGGCCTTTCACATGGAGAAGAGAGCAGGGCTTTCCCAAGGAGTGAGTTGGAACAGGTTTGGTCTAGCTCGCTACTGGCCTGCAGTTGCCTTGGGGAGCCAGAGCCAGTTGCAGTGGGAACCACTGCTCTCAGTGGCCCTTCATTCCTGGCGTGATTTCTTGCCAAAGCACTGCATTTACTGGCCACTGCTGGTGCTGTGTTTTCTCCAGCAGCCCGACTGGAGCAGCCACGAGTCAGTCACTCTCCAGGCTGGGTTCTGTTGCCTTTGTGTGGTGGGGACTTTGCAGACGTTTGGGAGCTGGAGCTGCGTCCATCACCTGCACCTTTTCCAGGCCAGACCACCCCATGACATTGTCTCTTCAACTGATGCTTTTCCAGACTCTCTCGAGGTACCCGATCACTACCTTCTGCACTGCTCCCACTGCCTACCGCATGCTGGTCCAGCACGATCTGAGCAGGTACCTGGCATCTCCTGTCGCAGGGGTGGCAGAGGGGGGCTGGGATGTAGAGCTGGGACAGGTCTGACTGTCCAGGTCACTGCTTGAAATTTTCCCGTTAAGGAGCATCTAAGTAGCCAAACTGGCCCTTGGGAGGCAAAGCTGCGCCCTGACATGTGGGAATAACTAGCCCTGCTGTAGGTTGCTCAGGCCTGAGGAATGGGTCTGTGCAAAGCAGCACAGAGCCAACAAGGGACAGGGTTCCAAATGGCCAATTCCTTTGGCTCACGATCTGCAGCTGAATTTAAGCCAGGACCTGAACCAGGACTGGCTTGGGAAACTGCGGGAGGGCCATGGAGTTGTCCTCATTCCCTTGAAAACGAAGCGGGCAGTCGGGGGACATCCACACGCTGAGAGCTCAGCAGCAGCTCTTCCCACCACTTTGCACCGGTGTCCTCAGCTTGTGGGACGTCTCTTCAGGGAGGTTCTTACTCTCGCAGCCTGAGTGCTCGGTCCTTGCCACAGCCAGCCCTGATTTGGCAAAGAGCTCAGGTTCTGCCTTCCTGTGCTCTTGGCGTTTGGTCTAGGAAGTGCTGTGTGTCAGCTGGTGCTGGACGTCCGCACCAGCCCAACATTTCGGGAACGTCTGGTTGTGCTTGTCCGGGTGTCTCCTCTCCTGCCAGCACACATCTCTGTGCCAGCTCACCCCAGCACACATCTCTGTGCCAGCTCACCCCAGCACACACCTCTGGCCGCTGCTTTTCCAGCCAAACCCTGCTTCCAGCGGCGCAGGGGCAGAGCGCGTTGCCCTGAGCAGGGACACGAGCACCCTTGGAACCCAGCGTGGGCTGCAGCAGGGCGGTTGTGTCCGTTCCCGAGTGAGCTCGTGGGCGCTGGTGTTGCAGAGCTCGTCAGCAGCCAGGTGCTTGGAGAGGCCGATCACTGGTTGTTGAAGCCCAGGCGCTGCTCTTTCGGGAGGCGAAGCTGCTGGCGCCGTTCGCTGTTCCTCTCCAGCTACACGTTCGCGAGCCTGAAGCACTGTTTGTCCGGAGGGGAGCCGCTCAATCCCGAAGTGATGGCCAAGTGGAAGCGCCAGACGGGGCTGGACATCTACGAGGGTTACGGTCAGACAGAAACAGTACGTTGGCAGCACTAGGCTCCTGCCAAGAGCCCTCTCGAAGGGGGCGGTAGTGCAGGAGGGATGGCCCGAAGGAAGGCAGGACAGCGGTTAGCCCTGCTGTGGAAGAGAGGCTCCCGGTGGCGGTGGCTGTAGGCTCGCAGAACTAACCCGCTGCGGAGGCCAATGTCGGTGCTGCGCCGGCAGAGGTAGCTCCCTGCGCAAGCCGCGCCAGCCCTCACCACAGTCCGGCTGCGGGAGTCATCGTGCCGGACAGAGGCTGGCGAGCTCTGTGGGGCGCTGCAGCGGCGGCTCAAGCACCCGGCCTCAAGCAGCCTCTCCTGCAGGTGACGATATGTGCCAACATGGCCGGGATGACGATTAAGCCTGGCTCGCTGGGAAGGGCTGTCCCCCCTTACGATGTGCAGGTGCGTCAGTGCCGCATCTCGGCTCCGCTGCAGTCGCTGCACGAGAGCAAGGGGGGATGCTGTCTGCACCCCTCCTCTGCCCTGCTGCAGCAAAGGTTTCCTGAGCTGAGTGGCTTCCTTTTTGCAGATCATAGATGCCCAGGGGGCTGTTCTGCCCAGAGGAGAAGAGGGCAGCATCGCTGTCCGTGTGCAGCCAGTGCGGCCGTTCTGCCTGTTCTCCGAGTACTTGGTTAGTCTCAGCTGCTCCCTCCATGCCTGAAGAGAAGTTCAGGAGAGACCCAGGGAATGGGTTGTGTTGATTTCTTCGAGGAGGTCAGAAGAGTGGCCACAGGTCCATCTAGGCTAGCCTTCCTGTGGTGGTGGTGCTGGGCTGTGGCAGGTGCTTAGGAAGAGGCTGCAGCTGGGCAAGTGCGGAGACATTCCCACTGCTTCTGAGCTGTTGGACGAGCTGTGGTGAGCTGGTCTGTGCTTTAATCTTCTTCTGAGCCCCGTTTGGCCACAACAGCCTGAGCAGACTGAGTGCTCGCAGTTTGGGGCTTCCTTTTCTCTGATGTTTCCTGCTGTCAGAGTGTTTTCCCTGCGCAGTCCGGGTCTGACAGGTCAGTGTAGACAGGGAAGCTTTTCCTCTGGGTCATCTCACGGATGTTTTGATCTTGAAGATGTCTTGATCAAAAAGATGCCGTTGCCAGGAGGTGGTGGCAGCCCTGCCGCGAGGAGGTGCTTCTCTGGGGACACAGTTTGCTGCAGCGAGTGGGTGCTGCGAAGGCGCGTGAGCTCTGTTCTCCGGGGCGAGCATCCGCACGCGAAGGCTCTTTGCCACCTCTCGCGCGGTTCTGCCGCTGAGCTGCATTAAATGTGGCTGCTCTTCGGCTGAGGGCGTGGAGCAGCATTGAGTCTCTTTGCAGAGCGGCTGCATGAGCCGTCGGGGTCACTTGTCGCCCCCTGCAAAGTCGGCGCCTCGGGTTTCCTGGACAGTCACCCGTGGGCTCTGTCATGTTTGCCTGTTGTCAGGACGATCCGGAGAGAACCGCTGCCTCCGTGCAGGGGGACTTCTACGTCACTGGAGACAGAGGGATGATGGATGAAGAGGGATACGTTTGGTTTGTCGGAAGAGACGACGATATCATCAATTCCTCTGGGTGAGGCAGCTGCTTCTGGATTTGCACCTCTGGCTGTTAGAATTCAGCCTGGAAGGACCCACTGGGCAGCCCACGTGCCCCGGCACTTGTGAATGCCCCGTCTCTTAGGTACCGCATCGGCCCGTTTGAGGTGGAAAGCGCGTTGATACAGCACCCTGCGGTCTCCGAGTGTGCCGTAGTCAGCAGTCCCGATCCCATCCGAGGGGAGGTAGGGGAGGAAAAGAAGAGAGTCAGGAAGAAATGCGCTTTAGTCGAGGCACAGGGTTCCCTGGGTGTGTTAAGCAACGCTGGGGCTAGGTGTGCAGACAGTGCTTGGCATCTGGGCGGGCTGCGAGCACCCGCAAGGCAGACCCCGACAGCTCTCGGGGTTCTGGAGCAATTCCCTGTGCGCAGGGTCTGGCGTGCCAAAGTGGTTGGGCTCATCGTGCTCCGGGCTGTTCTTGTGCTCCGAGTGCTCGCAGCAAGTGTCTCCCTTTGTTCCCGCGTCCGGAGGCTCATCGCTTGTCCCCCGCAGGTGGTCAAAGCCTTCGTTGTTCTGGCTCCTGCTTTTGCGTCACACAATCTGGAAGACCTGGCTCGCGAGCTCCAGCAGCACGTGAAGGGGGTGACCGCCCCTTACAAGTACCCACGGAAGGTGAGTGCCCCACGGCAAGAGTGGTCTCTTAACCGGTCGCAAATGGGACAGGTTTTGGGTTGCCTTGGCTCCTTCTCAAGTGCCCTGTGGCAGCCATCGCCCCCGCGGCTGGGTGGAAGTGGATTACAGAGCAGGCGGCAGCCTTTGGGTCAGCGTCTGCACTGGAAAGGAGCCAGAGGGAGGGTTTGGTGACCTGTGACAGCCGCTTCGGGCAAGGAGCTCAGGTTTCAGAGCTCCCCTAGCTCCCTGTCCCAACAGCTGAAGCTCTCGCCTATTCGGGTGCGGTGCTCACCCCGACAAGCGCTGCCTGTGCCCTCACTGCATAGCAGAGGCTGCCCCAGCCCCAGCCCATGCGGCTCCCCCTCCTTGCGCTCCAGCTTTGCTGGAAGTGTCTTTGTCCTTGCAGCCGGGGGACTCACCGGGGTGCCCCTGGCTAAGAGTGGGCACCTCTGCCTTTCAGGTGGAGTTTGTTCAGGACCTGCCCAAGACACCCACAGGGAAAATCCAGAGGAAGGTTCTGAGGAACAAAGAGTGGGGAAGAGTGTGAAACCGTTTGGCCACCGCGGAGAGGGGGTTTCGGCTGCCTGTGCCAGCTGTAGCACAGCCCTCAGCAGCCCAAGCTCTGGGAGAGCCTGTGGGAAAAGGGGCACTCTTGCCGGGGATCACGTGCCTCAGGACCGGTGCTGCTTCTCCCGTCACTTCCAGAGGGGAGGCAGTGCAGGAGCCAGGAATCGGGACTGGGGAGGAGGATGGACAGACCTGGGAACTTTCCAGGGTTTGGTGCTTCTTGTGGGACCGGTGGAAATGGCCTCTGTAAGAGGAGGAGCCCAGCTGCCAACTCTTTCCAGCTGCAAATAAATGAGCAATGAGTGAGGAGAGTCTCTGTCCTCTGGTGAGCACCGGCAGCAAAGCGGGGTCCCCTTGCCGGAGTTGATGCATTAGCGTTCCCGGCTGGTGAGGGCAAGAGCACAGGTCTGGCCTCTAACAGCTTCTCTTCAGCTGAGTGGCTTTGCCATCCACTCTGGCAGCTGGCTGCAGGGCCAGAGGAGGCACCATCCAAGGGCTGCAGGCTGAGGTACAGAAGGTGCCCACGTAACAGCACGTCAATGATTACAGGACAAGGTTGACCCTGCAGACAGAGCTGTGCTACCTGGTCTCCTCCGCGCTGTGCTCTGCTCTCATTCCTTCAACGAAGCAAATGATTAAGCACAAGGGGCTTGGCCCCAAGTGCTTCTTGACCAAGCACCGAGGCTTCATGTCTCCAGATCAAGGCAAGTCTTTGCAGGGCCTTGCTGGGGAGACACAAGTCTTGAGACCCAGAAGAGCCAAGTGAAGAGGACCGACGCTGGCCAGCTCTGGCTCTGCTCTGGCCACAGCAAAGAGGTCAGAAACCTTTTGTGTGTCTCAATTCCCAGCGCTGCTGCTCCTTGAGGAGGAGCAGGTGATACTGAGGGAGGAGAGAGAGCCTCTGGTTCTTGCAGCAGCTGCTGCTCCTTGAGGAGGAGCAGGTGATACTAAGGGAGGAGAGAGAGTGTCTGGTTCTCGCAGCGGTTTAGAGGACTTGGCCACTACTGGCCCTTTGCCTCCGTTTTCTTCACCTCATTTTCTCCTCTGAATTGGGAGGTGAAAAAGTGCTGAAAACTTGTGAAAGCTTTCACAGCAGCAGGCAGCTTGGAAGAGCGCTAGGGCATCGTGGGTGGGAAATGGTCCTCTTGCTGGACTCCACTGTGGTTTCCAGTCTGGGATGTGGTTTACAGTCTCGCTACAGCTCGGGAGGAAGAGCAAAGCAAATGGGTCTGGACCCCAGCAGCTTTGCTGTGGGCTCAGTAACTCCTGTGCAGTGGCTGCAGGAGGAAGAGCTACAGATGGACCCAGGTTCTGAGTTGCCGCAGGACCCCGCAGGCTCCTGCTCTCGCTGCAGGCTCCCTCACGCATGAGCTCGGTGACTGTCCCCACGTGCCCTCACGAGGAGCCTCACAAGGGTTTTGGAGTGAGCAAATACAGAGCTGTCTGAGGCAACCTACGTGAGGGATCACTGAAGGGAAGGTTCCTGGGGTGTGCGGTGAGTGGATGGACTGGTCAGCAGCCGCTCAAGCTAGAGCAGCAGGAGTCCAGGTGGATGCAGTCTGGAAACACCCTTCAGCTCCACATGAAGGAGCAGGGGTAGAGGGTCATATGCTGAGCACTTTGGTGTCAGCCCAAGTAAGCTCCTTACTGCGCAGATCGTGGGTTCTGCTGTGCTGTTGGGCCAGGGAGGGCTGTGGACAATCAGCAGCCCTAATGACTCTCCAGGGATGAGCTGAGCTGCAGCCAAGGTGCCAGATCAGGACGTGAAGTCCTCAGAAGCTGGTGGTGAAAAAAAGTCTAAGCAAAAGGGATGAGGAGCTTCACATTTAACCCAAGTGTGACAGCAGCAGCTGGACTGTGAGTGGCGCAGGTAACTTCAGCTGGTATCTCACCGACTCCTAGCTGAGCTGTTAGTGAGTAACTGAAGTGACTCTGTGATCCCATGAGCTACTCTGCCCCTTCTGTCATTCTTGTTGCAGGGTTCACAGCAACGACCCCAAGCTGTCTTGTGTGTAGCCCACACACTTGGCCTCCTGACATGAAGCTGCTGCTTAAGCTCCAGCCCATGAAACCCCTGTGGATGTGGAAGGCTCCTGCCGGTGTCGTCCACAGGCATGCCGTGCTGCTCGCTGCTGACGTGTACTCACGGTATGAGCCCGTGCGGCGGGGCGAGCAGGACGTGCCCGAGCGCTTCAACTTCGCAGGGGATGTACTGGACAAGTGGGCCGAGATCGAAAAGGTAGGAGGTTCTCTGTTGTACAGATGGGATCCTCAAGTCTGACGGCTCGTTTGCAGCGAGCTGGGCTCTGCCTTCAACGGGAGAGGGTGCCTTGCCCCGACCACTCTGCCTGGGGGATGATGCTCAGTGCCACTGGGGTTTGGGGAATGAGAGCTAGTTGGATCATCTCAGCTTGCCCCGTAGTGTGTCCTGGGCCATGAAGGGGAGAGGCAGCTGCTGTGCCAGCTGTGAACCGCTCGGCGCGGCCGTGGTTTGCGGCATGAAGTGCTTGGTGTCTGAGTCCCTGCATCCTACAGGCGGGAAAGAGACCGCTCAACCCTGCCCTTTGGTGGGTAAATGGCGAAGGAGAAGAAGTGAAGTGGACCTTCGAGGAGCTTGGCCTCCGGTCTCGGAAAGTGGCCAACGTGCTGACGGAAGTGTGCGGGCTGCAGAAGGGAGACAGAGCTGTGGTGATCCTGCCACGCGTGCCGCAGTGGTGGCTGCTGAGCGTGGCCTGCATGCGGGCAGGTGGGTCAGCCTGGCTGAGGCTGGTGCAGACCAGCTGAGAGGGTCAAGCATCTGTATGGGTTTGTAAAGAGAAAGTAATGCAGTGCTGGCATGAACAGCCCTGCTCCCAGTTACAGTGGCAGTCCCGGAGGGCAGGGAGCCTGTGCTGCAGGCATGGAGATGACAGCAGGCAGGGAAGAGCCCCAGAAGCCACCAGACAGACCTGCATTTCGCTCTTGACAGGAGATCGGAAGCAGCGGCATCGCTCAGGGGTAACCGCTTGCCTTGGGGATGCCGGGGCAAAGTATCTCAGAGTCACTCTGGAAGTAGGGTAGGTCCTTAGGAAACACTCGAGTGACAACCCGCCGCCCCATGCCAGCTCTGTTGCTTTGGCAGGAGTCGTGCTGATTCCGGGAGTGTCCCAGTTGTCAGCCAAAGACGTCCTGTACCGGCTCCAGGCGTCCAAGGCCACCTGCGTGGTCACCGATGACACACTGGCTCCTGCTGTGGACTCGGTCGTGTCCGAGTGTCGGTTTCTGAAGCACAAACTCATCGTGTCCAAAGGCAGCAGGGAGGGATGGCTGAACCTGAACGACCTGTACGAGTGAGTATGAGCGAGTGGCACAGCGGTCATGGTGCAGGAGGTGACCTGTTCTCTGCAGCTGTCTCTGCAGCCAACTGCAGGTGCTCAGCAAATACCAGCAGTAAGACTTGGTCTAGGGTATCCTGCTCTGGCAGGGGAATTGGACTGGATGATCTTTTGAGGTCCCTTCCAGTCCCTAATGATTCTATGATTAATGTCAACTGTGACTGCCTGCTCGCTTGCTGATCCACATCAGAGCTGGCTGTGGTCTTGTTCTGGGGAGTTTCTGCCCCGTGCTTAGAGGGAAGGATTATTCTAGTCTAGCTCGTTGGGAAGCTGCTGTGAAGCTTTGCGGGGTAGGGTGCTGCCGTGCGCAGTGCTTCTCTGCATTCTGAAGGAGCCCCTGGAGTCTCAATTGCTTTCTTTGTTTTAAAGAAACCAGTCTGCTGACCATTCCTGTGTCAAAACCAGTATGCAAGACCCAGTGAGTATCTTCTTCACCAGTGGAACCACAGGTGCTCCAAAGATGACTGAACATTCCCACGGCAGTCTTGGTTTTAGACCTCTTTTAAGTGAAAGGTATGAGATGGGTTGAATATGAGGTTATTGAAGCTGCCTAGTAGAGCTGATTAGAAGGTGCTGAATAAGAAACACGAGTTCTTCTTCCTCTGAAACTAGACTAGAGACTCCAGCAGACTGCTAGGGGAGAAGGACCATCCCTGTCCCCCAGTGGTTATTATCTCTTGCTTTGTGGAGTAAGAGATGGACTATCCCCATCCCACCCCCATTTTGTGGTTGGTATCTCTTACTCGTTCTTCAGAGCGGTTCAAAGAGTCGAAAGCTGTGGCTGGGAGTGCTTCAGCACAACTAACCCCCAGTTAATGTCCTCTTTGGGCTGCAGACAGCTGTAGAGGAGCAGTGTCTGCTGCACAGACCACCCTGGTCCCTCGGTAGCGGCAGTACCTCTCATCCAACACAGCATCCATCCATCCATGGGTGGTCCTGCTTCAGCCCTACCTAGCAGGGGGTCTGTTTATGCAAACACACAGTTGGGTGCCCCTACATCCTAGAGCTGGCTCATACAGTAGATCTGTTACGAGTGTTCAGGGCCCACGGACCTTGTCAGAAACCCTGGACTTGTTTGGGCATGGGTGGGTGGTTTGGTTGGTTTCTGTGTCTGCATTGTGGTTTTTAAGCCCAAAAAAGTCACCATCTCTTTGGGGTTTTCTTTCCCTGCCTCATCAGGTACTGGCTGGATCTGACTCCCTCAGATGTGCTCTGGAGCACAGCGGACACAGGATGGATACTGGCTGCACTGGGAAGTGTTTTCGATCCCTGGGTCTTCGGAGCGTGCGTTTTTGTGCATCAGCTCCAACGGGTTGACGCAGCAGCCATCCTAAACGTAAGGAAAGGCTCGTGGAGACGTGGTGACGTGCACAAGGGGCACAAACCCCGCTCCTGACAGCAGCCACAGATGTCATCATCGCTGCGTCCAGAGCTGTGCTTGTGGATGGGTAGTTGTCTCACGGAATGTGCTGTGGCTCTCTGCACGTGGCACCTGCTGCAGGAGGTTTCTTACCCAGCTGTGGGTGCTCAGCGCTGTGACCCAGCTGTGGGTGCTCAGTGCTGTTACCCAGCTGTGGGTGCTCAGTGCTGTTACCCAGCTGTGGGTGCTCAGCGCTGTGACCCAGCTGTGGGTGCTCAGCGCTGTGACCCAGCTGTGGGTGCTCAGCGCTGTGACCCAGCTGTGGGTGCTCAGTGCTATGACCCAGCCATGAGCACACAGTGCAATTACTAGGCCAGCTGCATTTGCCCCCTGCATCACTTGTCTACTGTACAGCTGCAGCCCTGTGCCTGAGCTTCACACGTCTCGTTGCTGTTCCATTCGGCAGACGCTCTGCAGGTTCCCCATTGACGCGCTGATCGGTGCCCCGACGCTGTTCCGCATGCTGGTGCAAAAGGACCTCTCCAAGTACGTCAAGAGGTCATTACTCAACCTACCTTATGAAGCTTGAGGCACCTCCCAGGCCCCACTGCTTGGCCACGAGTGGGGTAGTAAGTCAGCATAGGATGTCCTTCCTGAACAGAGCAGAGTGTTTGAGCCTTGCTGAGAGTTGTGAGCAGAGAACTGCTGGGTTCCCCCAGGAAGGTCTCACTTTGGAGTGAGCTGATGGCAGGAGTCAGAGTGTTTGTTAGCCTTGTGCTCCCGTTTTTAATGACCTTCTCCGCTGTCCGTGCCCTGGGAAGCACTGTTGTTCCACAAAGTTGTTAGCAAGTAACTGTGAGGAGATGATCTGTGGTGGTGGTTGTGCCCTGTCCCGCTGCTGGCTGCTCCTCGTCCCCTCCCTCCTTGCGCTTTCACACTTGACCAGTTGCAGAGTCAGCAGTTGGGACCCAGCTCAGCACAGCACTGGGGTCAGCTGGAGTAAGGTCCCTATGTCCCAGCTGACTTCAGCAGAAGCTCCACTTGATTTCTCATGGGGATTTAACTCTGAGTGCGACTCACATGGGCAAGGATAAGCACAGGTGGACAAACCTCCTGTACCAGGAGCCAAAGGATGAGGGAGCCCCTGCTTTTCCCACTCCACAGGACCAACTCTCCCAGCAAACGCTTCTCTGGTGTGGTCTGCATTGGAGCCCCCTGCTCGCTGTCTTTGCCCATAGATTTAAGCGCTTCCACTCTTGTCTTTTCACTCCCCATGAAGCTACAAGTTTATGAAGCTGAAGCACTGCATGAGTGGGGGGGAGCCAGTCAACCCTGAAGTCATGGAGCAGTGGAAGAGGAAGACTGGGCTGGACATCTGTGAAGTATACGGCCAGACTGAGACGGTACCTTGGTGGGGCAAGCCCTCGGCTCAATCTTTGCCCCTGTTCTCTGCTTCACAGTGTTCCAGGGCTCCTTCTGAAAGAGCAGAACCTGCTCCTTCCTTCGTGTTGCTGCGACCCTTCCAGTACTTGCCTCCCCTGTGATCCCTGGGGGATGATGGCCCTCGTGGCCTCCTCACAGAGCCTGCCGGAGCGGCACTGCTGCTCTTCGGTTGCCCCAGATGTCCCCAGACAAAGTCCAGGCGGCAGCGGCAGGCAGGAGGGCAGAGTTCAAACCCGAAGACAGGCACTGCTTAGCAGAGGGCAAGAGTTCTCTGTGGGTAATGGAACAGGACCCTTCCAGAGAGCCCCTCCATTGTGCCCGTCTGTGCCTGCAGCACTGGCCCGCAGGGCTCTGTGAGCCTGAGCTCCCAGCTCTGGGACTGACCTAGATAATACACCCAGGCTTGACTGCAGCAAAGCATCTGGCGCTGTGTCCCGCAGCATCCACACAGCCAAAGCGGGGCAGTGTGGGCTGGGCAAGCAGGCACTGAGGTGGGTGATGAACTGGCTGCAGGAGAGAAGCCAGAGAGCGGTGGTCAGTGGCACAGAGTCTGCTTGGAGGCCTGGGTCTGGTGGGGTCCCCAGGGGTCGGTGCTGGAACCAGTTCTGTTCAGTCTATTCATTAAGGACTCGGGTGAGGGACTAGAGAGCCCTGTCAGCAAGTTTGCTGATGGCACAGAGCTGGGAGCAGTGGCCAACACCCCAGCAAGCTGGGGTGCCGCTCAGCAGGACCTGCAGAGCTGGGTGTGGAGACACTGAATGAACCAGAACCAGGGCAGTGTGGACTCTGGCACCTGAGCAAGGACAGCCCCAGGGACCAATATAGGCTGGGGACTGACTTTTGGAGAGCAGCACCTGTAGCAGAAAGGAACCTGGGAGTGCTGGTGGCCAGCAGTGGCCATGAGCCAGTAGTTTCGCCCTCTTGTGGCCAAGAAGGCAAACGGCACCCTGGGGTGGATCAGAAGGAGGTGGTTAGCAGATGGAGAGAGGTTCTCCTGCCCCTCTGCTCTGCCCTGGTGAGACCCCAGCTGGAATCTTGTGTCCAGCTCTGGGCCCCTCAGCTCCAGAAGGACACGGAGCTGCTGGAGAGAGCCCAGCGCAGAACCACAAAGGTGATGGAGGTAGGGGAGCATCTCCCTGCTGAGGAAAGGCTGAGGGAGCTGGGGGTCTTCAGCTTGGAAAAAAGGAGACTGAGGGGTGACCCCTATGAATGTTGATCAATATGGGGAGGGTGGGTGTCAGGAGGATGGAGCCAGGCTCTGCTCAGGGGCACCTGGTGATAGGACAAGGGGCAGTGTGCGTGAGTTGGAACAGAGGAGGTTCCACATCAGTGTGAGAAGGACCTTCTTCCCAGTGAGGGTGACAGAGCCCTGGAAGGGGCTG
>JAOXOE010028727.1:0-15630 GCA_028565055.1 Phoeniculus purpureus
TGAAGAACTTCCTCCTCACATCCAGTCTAAATCTACCCAGCTCCAGCTTCGCTCCATTGCCCCTAGTCCTGTCACTATCTGAAACAGAAATGCTCCAGACAAAAAGAGACAGCAACTAGGGCAGCAGTGCTGCCCTAAACATCTCATTCAGTGCTTCAGCCGGGTTTAAATAGCTGAACTGCAAATGATAACCAAGACAAAGGACTGGGGATAGCAGAGTATTTCATGACAGGTATGATTATACTGTTCCTGTGCAGAGAAAATAACCTGAAACACATAGATTTCATTACAAAACTGAAACAAATGCATGACCATTCAAACCATTATTGAATTCACTGGAAGCGTAAGGAATAATTTCCTAGACTTTTAATACTGCTGCTTACACCTCAAATGCTTTTTTACCTGTCTGCCAGCCACACTGTTGTAAATTAATCATTTTACTGTTGGCTTGTTACGTAGCAAGTCGTCTCATTGAACATTATGATAAAACTTCTCTGAATAAAGTACAGTTTGCTGTTTATAGCTCACAACTGGATGTAAATACCCTTCTCAGTAGCTGTGCTCTGCCCACCTCAGCCCATTTTTACAATCTCCATTTCACACTGAGAGTTGCTTGCTCTCTTCTCAAAGCTTCCAGCCCTGCAGAAGCTCATGGCTATGGAGATGGGTGAGTGTATGAGGAACCCTATTGGTTCAATGGGACTTCCCATCTAAGTGCACAAGCAGATACTACGTAATTCAGGGTTTTTTTCCCCCCCAACTTTGCTTTTCACCCCTTTAGAGAATCACATAGAATCATTGAGGTTGGAAAGGACCTCCAAGATCGTCAACATCTCCATGACCACTGGTCCATGTTCCAAAGTGCCACATCCGCTCGCCTTGTGAACACCTCCAGGGATGGGGACTCCACCACTTCTCTGGGCAGCCTGCTCCAAAGTTTAAGTGCTCCTTCTCTAAAGAATTTTTTCCAATCTGATCTTGCCCTGGTGCAGCTCGTGGCCATTTACAAGTCACAAAGACACTCCTCGAACATCTGCGAAAAGCCGCTCTGCTGACAGCGGCTTTTAGAACCGCGTTTAAACTCGGGCACAGCGCCGACTGTAAGGTGTAAAGAGAAAGATCATTTACGAGTAACTGGGACAAGACAGTCCCGGGCTGTCTCCTGGCGCGGTGCTGAGGATGGAGCCGGGACTGGGCACCCCCGTGGGGAGACCCCTCCCCGCTGGCCTCCCTCGCCCCTCGCCACCGCTGCTGCAGCCTCTCGCTAGGCTACAGTGACTCCAAGTGGCTTGTGGCAGCTATTGCCGGAAACGGAACAAATAGAATCATCGCATGTGTTGGCCTGGAAGAGATCTTTAAAGGTCATCTAGTGCAACCCCCCTGCAACAAGCATGGACACCTTTCATTAGATCAGGTTGCCCAGAGCCCCATCCAGCCCTGACCTTGAATGTCTCCAGGGATGGGGCCTCCATCACCTCTCTGGGGAACCTGTTCCAGTGATCCACCACCTTTAAAGAACTTTTTCTTGATGTCTAACCTAAATCTACCCTTTTCCAGATCAAAACCATGGCCCACATCCTATTGTTCCCTGCCCTATTGCACAGTTCTTCCCAAGTCTTCTGATAGGATGGGTCCCCCCAGAGCCTTCTCCTCTTCAGGCTGAACAACCCCAACTCTCTCCGGCTGTTCTCGTAAGAGAAGTTGCTCCAGTCCTCTGAGCATTTTAGGAACCTCCTGTGGGCTCACTCAAACAGGTCTTTGTCCTTCTTGCAATGGGGGCTCTAGAGCCAGACACAGGACTCCAGGTGAGGTCTCACAAGAGCAAAGTAGAGGGGCAGAATGACCTCTCTCAATCTGGTCAACTCTATCCCTGATAAAGTCAGCACATCCCAGGAAAACCGTACTACTCAGCCAGAAAGCACTGCCTCCCTCAGCATTTGCTTTTCAAACAGCAGGTGTCTGTGTAAGGCAGCTCCCTGCCACCCTTTCATGACTCAGCACCCACCTACAGATCTGCAGAACAGACTTTTCTAAGGACAACATACATCTGGCAGCAGAACATCCCACTGCGGCTGCAGGCAGCACTGCCAGAAGCGAGCAGCTTCTGCCCAGTCCCAGGAGCCTGCCTGCAGAGCTTCTCTGGAGGTCCCTGCTCACCCACTGCTGCCAGGCGGGCAGCAGTGCCAGTCAGCAAAATTCTCTCTGAGGTGCTCGGGTCATGGGTTAAGGAGAACTAAGCAGCGCCTCCTGTTTCTCTGTGTTTTGCCCTCACGTGAAACAGATGGGGATGATTTGAAATGGCTGGAAAATTCTGGTAAGGTGCCTGCCCTCCCCATAGGTGTGAAACACCCCATGTTTAAGCACCCTGTCAGGCTGTGCTACACAGTCCAGGTTTCTCCAGGTTTTTGCTTACAAACGTGTTTCAGGAATAATGTTAGGCACAGCCAACATTTGTCTTCAGATCTCCCTTATCCAGATCAAGGTTAGAGCGAGACTGTGTCCCTGGTAAACTGTCAGCCTAATAAAAAGGCTAAATCATTCCACAGAGCCCAGCTTGAGTCTCTGAAAAAACAAAACCACTCACAGAGCCACCACTACTCCACAGTGAGGAGCCATTATTAGACAAATCCTCATGGGCAAACTCAGTTGCGGTTGGTCAGTCATTGAAATATTCCTCTTCGACTGCCTCCATGCTGTCCAGGCCATGAAGCAAATGAAGCCTGGCTGTTACCCAGATGATCCACGATGTTGTGACCAGATGGAACTTGGTTTACAACACGTGTAGGTGCCTGCTGGACAATAAACAGGCTTTCACTGTCTTTTGCTCTGATGAACTCAAGGGGGTTACTGGCAGGTTAAAACAATCACAGCCCCCAAAAGATTTATTTATTTTAGGTTAATTTATGCCAGATGAGCAGAACAACAACAACAAAAGGTTAAATGGGTGTTTATTTTTTGTATTAACACTGATTTCTGGTTTTGCTGCATAACTTGGGATCAGCAAAGAAAAACATCTGTGTTTTTGCCTTTTGCTTGTGGTTTTCTCTTGTGATAGTTGGAAACACAATTTACAGATAAACCAAGACATCATTTATAGCCTTATTTCCATTTGGGGGGGTGTGTGGAGGAGGTGTTGGGTTTGCATGTGCTTGCATGAGTGACTTCCTCATGTGCACTTCTGCATGACTGGCCATTGTCCCTTCCAATAACTTTCGAATTAATTGGACAATCTCAATTAAATCCATCTGAAATCTTACCGTGAAAATAAAAATACAGATGTACAATACAGAGTAAGATTCTAGCTCCTGCTGAAAGGAGAGCTGCAGTTCAGGCTCCACTCTTGCTACCGATCAGAAGCTGGAGAAAAGGGAGTGATGCACACACACACACACACACACACACACATTCTCACTGTTCCAGTTGTAGGAAAAGTCTTATTAGACTTTAGTAGATAGATCAATTTAATTTATCTATTTATTTATTAATTAACAATTAATTCAGTAGATAAAGTTACTTAATAGACTTATTTAGTAACTTAATAGACTTATTAGACAGAGATGATGCAGAACTGGCCAGTCAGGCTACAGTGGCCGGTTCCAGTACCTGAGGGGGGCCTACATGAAGGCAGAGGACTGTCTTTTCGAGAGGGTTTGTAGGGATAGGGCAAGGAGCAATGAGTTCAAGCTGGGAAAGGATAGGTTTAGGCTGGATATTAGAAAAAAGTTCTTCAATGTGAGGTGGTTGATTGCTGGAATGGGCTGTCTGGGGAGGTGGTGGGGGCCCCGTCCCTGGAGTCATTTAAGGTCAGGCTTTATGAGGCTCTGAGCAACCTGACCTAGGTAGAGTTGTCCCTGTGTAGGGAGTTGGACTAGATGACCTCCAAACGTCCCTTCCAGCCTAGAACATTCTATGATTCTATGATTCTATTGTGCTGTTTCCTCAGAGAATGGACAAATTAAACCTGAATGTGGAATAGCACAAGGATTGGGCAGAGGTCCAAGTTTATGCAGAAATCTCAGCTGTTCTCTGTCCTCTCAGTTTTTATATTTGTTAATGGATGCTCCAGCTGTCCCAAGAGCAGAAAAGCCAGAACCAAGCAGCTTTCAAACAAAATTTCACCATTCACAACAAAAGGTGATCCTCAAACTTTAAATGAAACTTTAAAGGAAGTGGTTTGCCCCTCACTCAGATGCAATCCTCAGTTTTAGAAGCCAAATATTGATGGGTTGTATGACCACCCCCAGTCTACTCCCGGAGAAATTTGGCTTACTTAGCTGAAACCACTGCTGAAGCCTGGACTAAAGTGCCCACTTTCACAGTGTAGGAACACCCATCAGATCTATTCCAGGGTGCCATTTGCCTTCTTGGCCACAAGGGCACATTGCTGGCTTATGGTCATCCTGTTATCCACTAGGACCCCCAGGTCCCTTTCTCCTACACTGCTCTCCAACAGGTCAGCCCCCAACCTATACTGGTACCTGCCGTTGTTCTTGCCCAGTGCAAGACTCTACACTTGTTCTTGTTATAGTTAATTAAATTTCTATACTTTCAGCACAGTTCCTCCAGCTCTGCAAGGGCTGCAAATGGTACTCACAGACCCTGAGACAGCTGTGCTAGCAGGAAAAGAGATCTCCAGCCAGCTTTCAATGAACATATGCCCCAGTTTACACACTTGCTATCAATGGCTATGAGCAAGTCCACAGTGCCTGCTGGTCCTGTGATTCCAGGGCATATGAGTAGGGACAGAGCTAGCGTGTCACATTCTGCAGGCAGGCATGACAGCAGCATCAGGGTACCAGTCTGTCATAGTGAAAAAACCATAGTCTGCTGGCTAAGTGACTCATGCCTGCCTAAACTGCTCTGGGTCACACAGCGAGGTGCTGAACTTCTGTTAGGCAGTGACACAGCTGAACTTTACGAAACTGCATCCCAAGGGACAAGAGTAACCCTGGCATTTCAACTACTATTAGTGCTTCCCATTGTTTCTGCAGAGCCAGCATGAGGACAAGGTGTCTCAATCTACTTCCCCACAGTCCTGAGCAACAAGGCAGAGCTCACAGCAGAAAAAGGGTACAAAAGCTGCACTTAACATGGCACTTCGAGAAAGAGTTAGTCAAGCACTGGAAGAGGCTGCCCAGGGCAGTCACTATCCCTGGAGGCATTTAGAAGACATATTGGTGTGATACTGAGGGACATGATGTAGTCATGACTTGAAGTGCTGGGTTAATGGTTGGACTCAATTATCTTAAGTGCATTTTTCTAACCAAAATAATTCTGTGACCTTTAGGGTGTCTTCCTCCCCAGACCGTTCTATGATTCTATGGTGTGTAGTGTCATGTTATTTAGGAACAGAGGTTCTCTTCCACATTTACACTTCCGCAAATACCATAGAAAACGGATTTCAAAACACTTTCAGGGAAGTGGTTGTTGAAATGTTCTGTGTGTTGCACAATGTGAGCCTTTTGCATCCTCTTACCAGCCCCAGCTGGTAGTTTTTGCAGACTTTTATACACCCTTGTATCATTTAATATAAATAGACCACCATGATCACCTACTCCATCTCTGTACAGTGTAATTCATCCATTACACTCGGTTTCTGCATTAATCCTACAAGTGCTAGGATTAAGGTTCATTAATCCTAAAATGTGGCATATTTTCTGGAAACATGAGTGTTCTTTATTCAGTTTCAAGTGCTAAAGATCCTACCAGTTCCTTGCATAATTTGTTTTGATGGGTCACATTGTTAAAAACCATACAGGTACCTTTTTTGCATTGCATCTGTTTATAATGTTACCTTTATATTAAAGTTCTGTCCTCTATCAGAAACCATTTCCACATCTAGAGAGATTGCAATTCACCTTCTGTCAGATTAAATGTATGACCCTACTTGGTTTGGTTTCTTTTTGCTGGGAAGAATTTCCAGACCTCAAATTAAACTTTCCTAGGTGCTCTCCAGTATTTAAGCAATCCAGACACCATAAATAGTCACAATGCTGAAGTATTTACCCCAATTACTTTATTTATGATAACAGCACAGTAGCTTTTCTGCACTTACCTGATATTCTTCTGCTCATGCATTGCAGAGTTGTGTTAGCAGCCTGAGTTACAGTTTCCCACTAGGAGCTCACAGGAAGTAGCATCATAAATAAAACCAAATGTCTATCCAGCCCTTAGCCTCACAGCAGCATTTAGGGTAGGGGTATGTAGATGCCTAGAATAGGGTATGTGCAATCATATCCCAAAAAACTTCTCCCAAACAACTGCTGACAGAACAAGAGGAAATGGCCACAAGTTGCACCAGGGGAAGTTCAGATTGGAAATGAGGAAAAATGTCTTTAGTGGAAGAGCGGTTAAACGTTGGAACAGGCTGCCCAGGGAGTCCCATTCCTGGAGATGTTCAAAAGGCAGGGAAATGTGGCACTTTGGGACATGGACTAGTGGTCATGAAGGTGTTGGGTTGAAGGTTGAGTTTGATGATCTTGGAGCTCCTTTCCAACCTTAGTGATTCTGTGATTCTCTGATTTAGATACAGGGTACCTACAAACAGATCCTCTCCTTGGTAACACAAGATAGACTCTGCAAAGTACCTCAACAGCAAACTCAGCAAAGCTTTCTGCATAGATCCATTACTGGCACCAGATGATGCTAAACAGGTCAAATATGTGACCTCAACACTTCTTTTTATTTTCACCCAAACAATTCAATATACACATTGCCAACTGCACCCAATTCAAAGGAAAAGCAAGACAATATGTTGCGTATTCTTATTTTAAATTGCACGCTGAAGCCCTTCCTCACAAACATGCTGTCCTTCTGATGGTTTCACAGAGAGGAACTGCTTTTGTCTAACTTTTTCTCTTAAATTTGAGAACTTTTTCTTTTTTTGGCCTATAAAATAAAGTTATAAAGACATTTGGGTATAGTTTTTCTACGAACGGTCCAAAGACATTAATTAAAATCCTCATTGTGGGCATATGCCCTAAACCACAAGCTCAATGCCAAACACTGACAGATTTTCCTAAACACAGACTGCATCCAGCTGATCACCTCAGCTTCTTCCCATACAGAGTTTCATTATGAATTTGGATTGAGCTGATGTGACTACATTTGAGGAGCTTGCAAATGTCAGACCTGCAGGACTCATTTTGAACAGTGACTGCTCACTGGCAGGATGGAGACCTATGCATTTACCCACTGAGTGTTTACACTCTCCTACAGAATTATCTGAAGATTATTCTATATTATTAATGTACGTTAATAATATTCTGGCTTACACCAAACAGAAAACAATTGATATGAAGTCAAAACAGGCTTGCTGTTATCTCAGCTAAACATCCATTTACCATGCAGAGTGAATCTTACTAGTTCTCCAGTCCCTGTTTTGAGGATAGAAGTTATTGTTTGAGAATGTGTAGATGTCATTAGAAAGAAGACACTGTAGTCAGTCAATTTGAATGTGATGTTGGCTTTAGCAGCCCAACAGTGCTTAACCTGTAGATTTCACAATGTTAAAAATGTACGTGAGTGAAGTAGTAAAAGCCACTTCTCCCTGCATGTGAGCTTTTAATGCAAACTTCAAGGGCTCCTAGCTGTAGATAGAAATGAAATTCAGTGTAATTTTTCCACACAGATCATAGAATCATTCAGGCTGGAAAAGACCCTTGGGATCATTGAGTCCTAAATCACAGAATCAAAGAACCTTAGGGATTGGAAGGGACCTCAAAAGATCATCTAGTCCAATCCCCCTGCCATAGCAGGATCACCTAGACCAAGTTGCACAGGAACATATCCAGGCAGTTTTTAAATGTCTCCAGAGAAGGAGACTCCACGACCCCTCCCAAGGCAGCCCCTTCCAGTGCTCTGTCACTCTGACTGTGAAGAAGTTCCTTTTCGTATTTATCTGGAACCTGCTAGGTTTCAGCTCACACCCACTGCCCCTTGTCCTATCATTAGATGACAGTGAGAGGAGCCTGGCTCTGTCCTCCTGACACTGACCCTTCACATATTTGTAAACATTAATGAGGTCACCCCTCAGTCTCCTTTTCTCCAAGTTCAAGAGACCCAGCTTCCTCAGCCTTTCCTCATCAGGGAGGTGTTCTACTCCCTTCCTCATCTTTGTGGCTCTGATATCTGTGTTTTCTTCCACAGCTATTGTACACCAATATGACATATCGCATCAGATCATCAGGGGTTGGACTTCATGACCCTAAAGGTTTCTTCCAACTAAACTGATTCTGTGCTAACAATATCCCCTTAGTTCCTATCACTAGAAAGAGGGAAAACTGACCAAGTGTTGGAAAATGCCACTGCAAAAAGTCACTTGACAAGGCCAGCAGCAGGGCCTGGACTCTTGCCCCTAGAAAGGTAGAAGAGTTACAGTCAATACACTGCCAGAGATTTTAATCTGAATTCTTCTGAAACTATGCACTCAGTGCTAGCTAGGTATTATTATGTCAAGACTTCTTCCTTGGTTTTTAGGACTCTTTCACAGCTTCCTCTGACTTAAACATGTTTGTTCTGAAGATTGTACAGAAACCTGGCAGCTGTCATTAAGAAAATTAACAGGAAATCTTTTCATCAGGCTCTTAAGGACACAGATACAGTGTTCACATGGCAAAGCCTGTTCTGAGGAGATTTTTGGCTGCAAACTGGATCACACAGTCAGGTCTTCAGACAGAAAAAAGGACAACAGTCACATTATGTTAATTTTCTTCTGCAAATGCACGTTAGTCTGCATCCTGGTTTTAATAATTGAATCCTACCTGCTTGTCTCCCTTTTCAAACATCAAGTGTCAAGACCACAGTTTTTGGGGTATCAATCACAGCCACTCATTTAAATACAGGAGAAATTTAACCATAGAATCATTCCAGTTGGAAAAGACCCTTGAGATCATCAAGCCTAACCACTAACCCTACTCTACCAAGTTCACTACTAAACCACATTGTTATGATAGGTCATTACATTTAGCTTTTACGTTTTGAAGCGTGACAGTAGCAAAGAGTTTTCAGCCAAACCTTAGTGTCTTGAAGTGTTCACACAAATAACATTCAGCTCCTTGACTCTATTTTGTCAGCCAAGTCACTAATACATCAAAATAGCAGCAAACAGAACAGGCAAGTGTTTGTTTAACATTTCCCTCTCTTGAGGAAAAAATACTCATTTCCTCTTTGGTCAAAATTATGGAAGGATTTGGCATGGACACACACAGTCCTCTGGGACCACAGCTCTGCCTTTAACAATTAAGCAATTATTTCTGGCTCCCTTTTAGATCCACTCCACATTTCTGAATCCTACAAAGTGATTCATGTGTTATTAGCCAAAGATAATCCCCTCCCAGCCACAGCAGGCACAACATAAATGCCTCACGCTCTCCACTTCAAAACTCTAGTGTATACAGTACATTGACAGTTTACTGAGGCTGGGCTTGCAGCACACAGTGAAACATCTCAGCACATGGTAGGCTGTGAAACCATAAATTAAAACCAAAAAAGACCCAAATTAGGATCATCAAGCCAAGATTTTTACTTTTCTACAACCCTTTTGAGATGCTCCTGGAGCTGCACATGTACTTAAAGAAGCAAGTTGTCAAGGATTTATCCCAAGACAAACTTAACCAGTTAATAAATGCTAATGAGCCAGACAAAATAATGTAATCATAGGGAAGTGCCCTCCAAGGGTCATCTAGTCCAACCTTCCTGCAAAGTGAAGGGACATCACTGACTAGACTAGATTGCCTAGAGCCACATCAAGCCTGACCTCGAATGTATCCAGGGATGGGGCCTCCACTACCTCTCTAGTCAATCTGTTCCAGTGATCCACCAGCACAAATAAATGAGGGTTCAAAAACCACTTGTAAATTGCAGGCAAAACCAAAACTAACTCAATTTGGGGGAAAAACAAGATGGCACAACCCCTTACTCCTCAACCTATCTACTACACTACACCCCCTCATGAAGAATCCTTCTCTGTCTTTCCTGTAGGCCCCCTTTAAGTACTGAAAGTCCTTCTCTTCTCCCAGCTGAGCAACCCAATCCTCTCAGCCTGGGGAGGTGCCGTAGCCTCACAGGGGAGGTGCTACAGCCCTCTGATCATTCTTGTGGTCTTTCTCTTATTGTGTTCCAGCTGGTGTTTCTTATGCTGAGACATGGACACAGACATGGACACAGTACTCCAGATGAGGTCTTACCAGAGTGGAGTGAAATAGACTCACCCTCTGAGTCCTTCTCCATAGATTGCCCAGACTATTGTTGTGTTTTGGATTGCCCCAATCAGATAGATGTAAATATACTGAAGTTCCATTGTCAGGGAAGGACAAGCTTAGATATCACTCCTTACCTCACATGGTGGGTTGACCTTGATTAGATGCCAGGTGTCCACCATAGGCACTCTATTGCTCCCTTCTGCCAGTCCCTAGAAAGGGGAGAGAAAATATAACAAAAGGCTTACGGGTTGAGATGACGAGATCACTCACCAATCACTGTTTCAGGCAAAATAGATTCAGCTTAGGGAAACTGGTTTTATTTATTACCAATCAAATCAGAGTAGGGTAATGAGAAAGAAAAGATAAATCTTAAAACATCTTCCCCAAACCCCTCCCTTCTTCCTGGGATTGACTTTACTTGTGATTTTCTCTACCTCCTCCCCATACTGTGCAGCAAAAGGGGACAGAAAGGGGGCTGTGGTTTGTTCATCACGCATTGTCTCTGCCGATCCTTCTTCCTTAGAGGAGGACTCTTCAAACTCGTCCCCTGCTCTAGGATGTTGTCCCTCCCACAGGACACAGCCCTTCATGAACTTCTCCAACATAAGTCCTTCCCAGGGGCTACAGTTCTTCAAGAATTGTTGCAGCGTGGGTCCCTTACACAGGACGCAGTCCTTCAGGAATAGACTGCTCCAATGTGGGTCCCCCACAGGATCACAAATCCTGTCAGCAAACCTGCTCCAGCATGGGCTACTCACTCTCCATGGGCCCACAGGTCTTGCCAGGACCCTCCTGGAGCACAAACTTCCCACAGAGTTACAACTTCCTCTGGTCACATTTGCCAGCTCCAGTGTGGGGTTCTCCATGAGCTGCGAGAGGCACTCATCTCACCATGGTCTTCACCATGGGCTGTTTCTAGCTCTCTAAGGATCTCAGAATGCTCAAATACATTAGAAGCTCCTGGGTTTTCTTCTATTATCCCATCCAGAGCTCAAACTAAAGTTAGGTCCTTTCCTTTAAATGATGAAGGTTAATGACTGTCTACTCTATCCCAAACCATGAGGCACTTCTCCCAGCCTGTGAGCAGACCAGCTGTCATGCAGAAGCTGCTCTGCACTTCTGTCTAGTTTTGTCCCAGAGTGCACATCAGGTCACACACGCATTAGACAAACACAAGTAAAGTACCAGAGCACAAGAGGTCATCTGTCAGCACAGCAGCTCTAGCTGCTCTAGCAGAGCAGCTGTTACACTGAAAACACTGCAGCTTTTTAGGAGATTGCTCTTCAGCTCACATACTACTCTTCTTAATCCATCCATGCTACCTTCCTTCCTTTCTCTCTTTCTTTCATTTTTACCTTATGATTCTGGCAGGTACCTTCCTCAGCTTCAAATTAACCTGCTGTCTTTGATTTGGTGGTTGACTTCTAAGAAATGCCCACAGCCACATGAAGACCTTGAATGGTTTTAAGCTGGGAAAGAGTAGATTTGGATTAGAAATCAGGAAAAAGCTCTTTAACCTGAGGGTGGTGGTTCCCTGGAACAGGTTGCCCAGAGAGGTAGTCTCCACATCCCTGGAGACATTCAAGGTCAGGCTGGATGAGGCTCTGAGAAATCTGGTCTAGTGAGTGATAGCCCTGCTTGATGCAGGCAGATTGGACTAGATGGCCCTTGGAGGTCCCTTCCAACCCTATGATTCTATGATTATAGGAGTCTATGCAATTTCAGTCAGGTCAGCTGACTGCCTGCTGGTTGCGAAGTTCTTATCACACTTAATACGAGCACAACATTGCTTCATAATGTAAGCGTAGTTTTGCCATCCATTTTTTCCAGCCATAGAACAGATGAGAGCAGATAGTGGCTCTCAAACCATGCTGACCCTACAACACACAGCACTACATTATCACCTGTGGGGACACCACCATTCCTGGGGCTGTACCAGTGGGGCATTTCCTTCACCAAGTGCTGGCTTGCAGTCTTCCTTCTTGCCACTCATTCTCCCCCATGCTGCAAATCATTCTGCCTCTTCACTCTTGCAAATGTAGATGGCAGAGGGCCACAGAAACAATTCCTCCATGATGTTCTCCAGCAAATGAACCGAAGTTTGCAACAGGAAATAATGGGGAGACAGCAGATGAGGAAACATTTTTCGGAGAGAGGCATGAGAAGGGGAAGTATGACTGTCGCCAGCAGCTTCGTTTCCTGCTTGCTGTCTGTGGAAGCCTGGGAAGAAGCCTGGGTGTCGAGGATTTCCCAAGCTGCCTCCATTTAAGATCTATAAAGTGTTATTTACAGAATCAAACGCTTGAAATGGTGCTTGACCCTCTTTACACCTGGGGAGGTGTGTGGCAGAAGAGGCTTCTCTCCATAGAATCAGAGAATGTTTTAGGTTAGAAGGGACCTTAAAGATCATCTGCCATGGGCAGGGACACCTCTCACCAGACCAGGTTGCTGAGAGACCCATCCAACCTGGCCTAGAACATTTCCAGGACAGGAGCAGCCACAACCTCCTTGGACAACCGGTTCCACTGCCTCAGCACCCTCACAGGGAGAAACTTCTTTCTAAGTCCAATCTAAACCTCCCCACTTTTAGCTTGAAGCCATTGCCCTTATTCTATCACTACATAACCCCATAAAAGTCCTTTTCCAGCTTCCCTGTAGTCCCCTGGAAGCTGCAATAAGGTCCTGCTGGAGCCTTCTCTTCTCCAGGCTGAACAGTCCCAGTTCCCAGCCTGTCAGCACAAGAGAGGTGCTCCAGCCCTCTGATAATTCTCGTGGCCTTGCTCCAGGAGTTCAATGCCCGTCTTGTACTGGGGACTCCAGAACTGGACCCAGCACTCCAGGTGAAGAATCCTCTCCCTTGTACTGTTAATGATGCCTCTTTTGACGGAAGAAGGTTTCTTCTGTGCCCTTTTCCTTACTCAAGCCAGGGTGCCCTTGAGGCTGAGTTACTGAGGCGCAAACTGGTCTGGGTGGGGGACAGCAACCCCTGAGTACTGCAGAACAGAAAAGCCTCAGCAGCCACCAAGGACAAGGACTCGTTGGAGTATGTCCAGAGGAGGCCACAAAAATGCTTACAGGGCTGGAGCACCTCTCTCATGAGGACGGGCTGAGAGGGCTGCAGTTGGTCAGCCCGGAGAAGAGACGGCTCTGAGCAGATCTTATAGCGACCTTCCAGTACCTGAAAGGGGCCTTTAAGAAGGCTGGGGAAGAACTGCTCAATAGGACAGGGAACGGTAAGATGCAGGGTCACGGTTTGAAGCTGGAAAAGCGTAGAGGCTGGTGGACCCCTGGAACAGGTCGCCTAGAGAGGTGGTGGAGGCCCCATCCCTGAAGCCTGTCAAGGTCAGGCTTGATGGGGCTCTAGTAGTCTGAGTGATGCCCTGCTTGTTGTAAGAGGGTTGAACTAGACGACCTCTGGAGGTCCCTTCCAACTCTATAAATGTGTAAGGCTGCGATCCACAACCCTCAATTGCCGCCGTGCGGCCCGCCCCGTCCCGCCTCTTCCCCGGGCGGAGCAGCGCCGCACGGCGCAGGCGTCGCGGCGGGCGCTTCTGCGAGCGGCGGCGGCGGCGGTGCAGAGAGGGGCGCGGCGACCGCCGGTAGCCCACGCCGCCGCCATGCGGGTGGCTTTGCTCCTGTTGGTGCTGCTGATGTTGCTGCTGCGGCAGAGCTCATTCTGCCTCGCGGAGCAGCCGCCCGCAGGTAACGGGATGAGCGTGAGGCGGGGAGGGCCGGGCCGTGTCCCGCAGCGCGGGGCCCCAGAGCGGGGGCGGAGGGTCCGGAACTGGCGACACCGCCGGAGTCCTGCCCTGTCCTAGAGCAGCTGGGAGCCGGTGCCGCGTTCCCTGCCGCGGGCCTCGGAGCGGCGGGGCCCACCCTGGGACCCGCAGAGCAGCCAGGCGGCGCTGGGGAGCCCGCGTTCTGCTTTGCTCAGCCTCGCCCCTCTGTTGCGAGGGCTGGGCCGGGCCGGGTGACCCCGAGCGCCCGCCTGGGTCGCAGATGGAGCGCGGTGGCGGCCCGCACGGGGGCTCTGCTCACATACACCCCCCCACACACACACTCACCCCCGGCGCTTAGAGCCTCTCTGGCGCCAGTTGAGGCGTAACCTCAGACTCGCTGACCCGAGTCATAAATGGATGTGTGCCCGTCGTAAGGGTGTACAGGCAGCATGTTCGTTCTTGCCCCTGTTTTAGGGGGTTTCCCGTGTAAAGCAGGAGCAGAGGGTGGTCCTCCGTGCTGTGTAAAGGCTAAGAAAGCTGAGAAACCGGGAATTTCAATGCTAAAATGAGAAGTGCAAGACTGGGTGGTGGGATCATGTAACGATAGGGTGAGGAGTTATGGTTTGACGTTGGAAAAGAGTAGATTTAGCTCAGATGTCTGGAAAAAGTTCTTTAATCTGAGGGTGGTAGATCACTGGAACAGATTGCCCAGAGAGGTGATGGAGGCCGCATCCCTGGAGACATTTGGGGCTTGGATAGGACTCCAGGCAGTCTGAGCTAGTGAGTGATGCCCCTGCATGTTGCAGGGGGCGTTGAACTAGATGCCCTTTGGAAGTCCTTTTTTAGCCCTATGATTCTGTGATTAAGGCACATGTGGGGACACCATTCTATGATTTGTGATCCTGTCATCTATGACTGCAGGTGTGGGGACACTGTTCAGCCAAGGTGGAGCAGAGGAGTGGTTGGTCCCCACAGAGCAGTGTTGAACTGTCTGGACAGTCTGGTTTACAAGTATTCCTTCAGACTGGAAAGGCTCATTAAAACCACCAATTATTGTCCAATAAAGAAGTCAAACAAATTGTTTTAACTTTTAGCAATAGTAAGAGCTATATACAGGGTGTTGCCTGTTACACTCTTAATGAAATTGTTTAAAGTAGGAAGCATATCCACGTTAGATAAATAGAACAACATTCTGAGTTTTACCCACAGAGTAAGATCCATTTACCTGAAGTGCTGCGTGTGGTTTGTCACAGAAATGCTAGTTATGTGCACAGTATCTCTGTATTTCACAAATGCCTAATGCAGGTTTGCTGTAGATCCATGCCCAGGTGGAGTAAAGGAACTAGGTTGCTCCTGGGGGTGAGCTTACTGGACTTTGGGAGATTGTTTAGGTTTACCTGCCATGAATTAGGACCTGTAAAAGTGTCAGTCTGCGTGCTGACTTCTCCATTAGTAGTTTACATCTTGAGGGCCCAGTTTGTTTGACATGGTGGCTGGTTGTGAACTAGTAAAATTTGCAGAGAATCTCTCATTTTTTCACTTTTAGCAGTGAGGAGACTTGATATGTTAATTACAGTCATAGAATCATAGAATCATAACGGATTGGAAGGGACCTCAAAAGATCATCTAGTTCAATCCGCCTGCAACAGCAGGATCACCTAGACTAAGTCACACAGGAACTCATCCAGGCGGGTCTTGAATATCTCCAG
>JAOXOE010028728.1:0-15629 GCA_028565055.1 Phoeniculus purpureus
GCTCTGCACTGGACTCTCTCCAGCAGTTCTGTGTCCTTCTGGAACTGAGGGGCCCAGAACTGGACACAGTACTCCAGCTGTGGTCTCACCAGAGCAGAGGGAGAGGAGAACCTCTCTTGATCTGCTAAACACCCCCATCCTGATGCACCCCAAAATGCCATTGGCCTTCTTGGCCACAAGAGCCCGTTGCTGGCTCATGTAGTCCAAAGGGAGAAGCTATGATCCACTAAAACAAGAGCAATAAGCAAACCATGTCTTGCACAGATTGGGAAAACCTCGATCCACACAGCCCCGCAAGCTTTTGCATGTGGCTGCCTCCTACTGATTTCCATCTTAAATAGTGGTCTCAGAAAACAGCCCCTGCGGAGTGAGCTCGTAGAGCAGACTGGAGTTTCAGAGTGATCTAAGGAGAAAGTATTTCATAACAGCCACAGAATTCTCTGTGTGAAAATTAGGAGAAGCAACTGCTGCTTTCAACTGCTGCTTTCATGTAGCTCATAAAGCTGTTGAAGGTCCGTTCTGCTGTTGGCTCTTTTCCTAACCTTTTGTTCTTAATACATTGGATTTCATTTTGGGGGTTGGTCATGAATCACCTCCAGCCTGAGAGCTGCATGAAAGATTTGGTTCTTTCCAAAAGTAAAACGTGATGCAGCTCCCTAAGCATATTGGTGGGAATAAGGGAACTAAAGGGTTCTGAGGCAGTCTCCTGAGTTCAGAGACAGGAAGTTATAGGGAAAGATTAATTCTGGACCTTAACGCTTGTTGATGTGATAAATCCACGTGTGTTTGAGCTGTTGATAAGTTCCTCGTGCATTTGTTGACAGTGAGTGTTTCTATCACACTTAATTTGTACCAACCTCCTACTTCAGGGCTTAGTTACTCATAGGCAAGATAAACATTCCTCACTTAACTCTTGTTTCAAGAGGATCGTGGAATTTGTGGAAGTTGTGTTCAAGACCGGGTTGGACGAGGCTTCGCTTAGAGAAAAGGAGACTGAGGGGTGACCTCATTAGTGTTGGTAAATATGTGAAGGGTGGGTGTCAGGAGGATGGAGCCAGGCTCTGCTCAGTGGCATCTAATTATAGGACAAGAGGCAATGGGTGTGAGCTGGGACAGAGGAGGTTCCACATCAATCTAAGAAGGAACTTCTTCCCAGTGAGGGTGACACAGCACTGGAAGGGGCTTCCCAGTAGGGTTGTGGAGTCTCCTTCTCTGGAGATGTTTAAAACCCTGGACATGTGGACATGTTCCTGTGCAACTTGGTCTAGGTGATCCTGCTGTGGCGGGAGGATTGGACTGGATGATCTTTGGAGGTCTCTTCCCTTCTAGTCCTTAATGTTCTGTGATTCTGTGATTGAGCAACCAAATTAAGAGATGTCCTGCACCTCACAGGGGGGTTGGAGCAGGTTATATCTGAGGTGACTTCCAACCTAAACCATTCTATGATGGAAACAGGAGATGTTCTTTCTCTGAGACTCTGCAGAAGGACCAGAATAAGAATCACAGAACATCAGGGATTGGAAGGGACCTCGAGAGATCATCCAGTCCAAGCCCCCTGCCACAGCAGGATCACCTAGATCCAGTTGTATAGGAACATGTCCAGGTGGGTTTTAAACATCTCCAGAGAAGGAGACTCCATAACCCCCCTGGGCAGCCGCTTCCAGTGCTCTGTCACCCTCACTGTGAAGAAGTTCCTTCTCAGACCAATGTGGATGTTATGGGTTGGAAAGGACCTTGAAAGATCATCTAAGGTTCAATCCAAGAGACAAAAGACATGCTGATGCTCCTGATGTTTGAGTCTCCAGGCAGCTGGTTGATGTTTTGCTGGGAGTTGAATTGCTCATCGGCTTGTGCTCATGCCCCAAGGTTTGCAGGGTGGCTGCACTCAGCTGCAGGGAAGCCGTACATCCGACAACCCTTGAAAGTTTAATAAACACTCGGTCTGCTTTGTGTTAGCATTCCCCGTGTGCATGTATTATAATTGTTGAGCTTTACAAGTTCTTGGCTCTCTCCAGAGAGCAAAGTCTCTGTCGGTAATTCTTCCACGAAGCATAAAAATGTCTGTTTAAAGATCTATTATAAACCAGGCTGTGTGTTTGTCCATTTTCACTTTACTGGCCAGCAGCGTGTAATAATCCTTCAAGATGAAGGATGTTAACTTTACTGATACAAACAAGTTAGAGCCATAAATGCATTAGTCAGGCACTTTGCTGAGGGTTTGGGTTTCCTTACAATGCAACACCTAAAGTCAAACTACAATAGAGAGGGAATTTTTTTCTCTTGCTTTGGGGCTATCAAGAGCAACATATTTCAATGGAGACTAAACTCCTTCAGCAGAAGCCGTTTGCTCCAAGCTGTGGGGAAGGATGGATGATTAAAAATGAGGTGTTCGCATTTCCTCTGCATCAGTGCGATGATATTCAGTTGAATAAAGAGGTAGGAAAGCCAATTTCTAGTAGGCTCAGAAGACTGTGGATGTTGTTAAATAGACACTAGTAGCATAAAATAAGAAAGTATGGGTGTTCAGGAGGAACACGGTGCAGAAAATAACAAGGAGTGATAAAAGATAGATAACAGGGGTAGGGCTGGAGTGTTTAGTGAATGCAGACTCCAAAGAAATGACATGGAGAGTAATGGTGTAGAATAAAATCTGACTTCAGCAGATGATGAGCAATAGGAAGTGCTTCCAATATGAGAACAGTAAAGCATCACTGAAGGAGACCTCAGGCTTTTTAAGACAAAGGCAATAATTTCTAGACAATAGATTCAGCCTCTGCAAGGCAAAAAAATAAAGGGGGGGGGATAAATTTGCTGCTTCAGTGTTCATAAAGGAGATGGAACAGATGCCAAGAGCAGATGTAGAGCTTCCAAAAGGAAAAAAGAGAAACATTGCAGAAAATCATTGCTGTAACAGCTGATTGAGAAATAAAACAACCTCAGCAGCGGGGAGCAGGGGGGGAAAAGCCAAAGTTAAACAAAGATCCATCTCACTGCTCAGAAGAAAACCAAAAGGGAAACGTGAGCCTGGGTCACAAATGGTAAAACATGGGAGCAGGCGCAGACCAAAGGGATATTAAGGGATATTGAATTCAATGCCCCAGAGCCTCATCTTTCAAATCAGAGAGGATCCAACCATATAGAGCTTGATATTTTGTGTTGCCTTTATGAAGGGCTTGAGGTGTTATGGCAATACAAGCATCGCTTAAACTAAAATATGAATCACAGAACACTAGGGATTGGAAGGGACCTTCAAAGGTCATCGAGTCCAATCCCCCTGCCACAGCAGGAGCACCTAGATCCAGTCGAACTGGAACATATCCAGGTGAGTTTTAAACATCTCCAGAGAAGGAGACTCCACAACTCCCCTTTCCACTGCTCTGTCACCCTCATCGTGAGGAAGTTCTTTCTCATACTGACGTGGAACCTCCTGTGTTCCAGCTCACACCTGTTGCCTCTTGTTCTATCACTAGATGCCACTGAGCAGAGCCTGTCTCCATCCTCCTGACATCCACCCTTATTTATCAACATTAACAGGGTCACCCATCAGTGACCAAGCTCTTTTCCAAGCTGAAGAGACCCAGTCCTCTCAGCCTCCATTGGCACACTGCAGCCCTTCAGGATTATTTTTTCAAGATAAAGGAGGACTTTATTTTTTGCTTAGTGCTTCACAGGATTTATAACAATAAACAGGAGCTGGTAGCTGAGGGGAATTCTGATTTGTAAAGTGACCATCACAAAGGTAAAGCATCACAAGCTAAAATTAACCTTGAGGTTTGGGCTTGTTTCCAGTGGCAGGATCCTATTACTGGCGATGAAAGGAAGGAAGCAGAGCAAAGGAGAACAAAGTTATTCATGCAGCCCCACAAAACCTTATAGATTAGGTGGGGGGCATTTTGAGCCCCAGCGAGCTGAAAAGGGTACTGAGGCAAAGCTTCTGGGGAAAACACTTTCCCGTCAAAAAATGCTTCAGCAGTACATTGCTAAGGTTGGGTTGTATTGCATTTCTTTGGGAGACAGCCAGAATACTTCAAAGAGTTAAATTCACAAACTTATTTATCAAGAGAAAAATAAGGTGCATTCTGATGTTTACTGGGTGGGGGAAAGGCCACGGGCAAAATGCCTTGTGAAAGGTTTTAACGCTTTTCATTTATCTTCAAACACGGTGTCAAAGGGGATACCAGCGTAGGGGGTTGTTTTGCCCTTGCTGCCAGGTGACATCTCTGAAGGCGATGGGTTGTATAGATGTGAGAACAGGGTTTGGCTGGTAGAGGATTTGGAACCTGTGTTTATGGCTGTTCTTTCCTCAGCGATACTTTTACAGTCAGAAAGTCACTGGAGCCGTAGTCTGCAGCGATTCACCCTCCCTGTCGGGTATGACTGAGAGTCTGGCAGTTTTATTGGCAGGGATGCATGGCACAGGTTAAACTTTCATCATTAAGCCTGTTGGAGAGCAGTGTAGGAGAAAAGAACATCCTGCTGGTGGCCAGCAGGATGACCAGGAGCCAGCAATGTGCTCTTGTGGCCAAGAGGGCCAACAGCATCCTAGGGTGGATCAGAAGGGGGGTGGTTAGAAGATTGACAGAGGGTCTTCTACCCCTCTACCCTGCCCTAGTGAGACCACATCTGGAGTGTTGTGTCCAGTTCTGGGCCACTCAGTTCCAGAAGGACACAGAGTTGCTGGAGGGAGTCCAGCGTAGAGCAACGAGGATGATGAAGGAAGTGGAGCACCCCCCTTATGAGGAAAGGCTGAGGGAACTGGGTCTCTTGAGTTTGGACAAGAGGAGACTGAGGAGTGACCTCATTAATGTTGATAAATATGTGAAGGATGGGTGTCAGGAGGATGGAGCCAGGCTCTGCTCACTGGCATCTACTGATAGGACAAGGGGCAATGGGTGTGAGCTGGAACAGAGGAGGTTCCACATCAATCTGAGAATGAACTTCTTCCCAGTGAAGGTGACAGAGCACTGGAAGGGGCTGCCCAGGGGGTTTGTGTAGTTTCCTTCTCTGGAGATGTTTAAAACCCACCTGGACATGTTCCTATACAACAGTATCTAGGTGATCCTGCTGTGGCAGGGGGCTTGGACTGGATGATCTTTCGAGGTCCCTTCCAATCCCTGATGTTCTGTGATTCTCAGGGAGAAAGAAGCCTGAGGATGGTTCTGAAGGGCTGAGACACTCACACTGCCCCGTGATGTTTTGGGTCGTGTTCCCAAGGAGTGAACATTTCCAGGCTACAACAAGTGGAAGTGTTTTCCAAACCGTGACCAGTTCTAAAGCCCGAGGAGAAGCCATCTATTGCGAAGAGTATCCACCCAGAGGAAGGATAACATCATGGCCACTTCTGTAAACAAGTTCTGGAAGAAAGTTGAGAGGGAATAAAAATAAGATTTAAGAGGGAGGGAGAGGATCATCAAAGCAAGTACTATGTGGGAGGGAGTCGTGTTGGTCTTTTTGCTCCAAGTGCAGTAACTCCCCAGCATTTCCTGCACTTTATTAATAACTACTCTGCTGTTTAAAAATATTTTAATCCTCTTCGTAGCTGAAATGACTCATCAGCTCCGTTTTCATTGTTAAAGATGGTGTCTTCCAGTCTCTCAGCCACCAGAACAGTGTCCCCAGGGAGCAGCGTGCTGCTAAACCACCAGTGTGTCCTATTTTCTTCCCCCAGATTCACCAGGCTAATTATTCTCACTAATTTTAACAGGCAGCTAAATATCTTTGGTTATGAAAAAGTAAGTCAGAAAGCAAAGGGCTGATGAAAGAGGCATGAATCCATCAGAAGTGAGAGGATTCCTGCTGCAATCCATGACACTGTGGTGCCTCGGAAGCACAGTTTTGCCTGTTTTTGCTCTCAGCATTCATGAATAAATAATCCTGGGGAGGCTTCATGCTTTTGCCAACAGGGCAGGAGCAGGCTGTGTAGAACCTCACGTCCAAGAAGTAGGTACCGTGCAAGAGGGCAAGTGCTCCTGCCTCTGGGCAGCCTTGTTAGCTGCCAGACAGATGAACTGCAGTTTCACAGGAGACCAGGTTGGAAGTGACCCCAAGGATCATCGAGTCCAATCCATTAAATTAAAGAAATACAGTTTGAATGAGCTTTCAGGCTGAGCCTAAAGACTGTCTGTAGCTGAGGAATCCACTGGTTCCCTGGGAAGACCGTTCCAGCGTCTCATTGCTCTCATAGTGAACAATTTTCCTCTGGGGTCCAATTGGAATATCCCCAGGAGCAACTGGTATCCATCACCCCTTGTCTTTTCTGAGACTCCTTGTGAAAAGGGAGTCTTCACCTTCTTGGCAGCCACCCTTAATGTACTGGTACATGGTGCTGAGGTTCCCCCTAAGCCTTCTCAGAGTGGAACAAACCTTCATGATGAATGTTTAGCACAAGCACAGAAGGGGCCTTTCAAGGTCCTCTAGCCCAAATCTCCTCCAAACATCAACTAGAGCAGGTTGCTCAGAACCCCAAGGTCCAACCTGGAACCTGATGGTTCCAGGGATGGAGCTTCTCCCAGTTCTCTGGGCAACCTGGGCCCAGAGTCTGCATCTCACCATCCTCAGTGTAAAAAAAATCTTCCTTATATCTAGTCTAAATCACAGAATCACAGAACATTAGGGATTGGAAGGAACCTTGAAAGATCATCTAGTCCAATTCCCCTGCCAGAGCAGGATCACCTGGACCAAGTCGCACAGTTCAAGCCATCATCCCTTGCCCAGCTGCAAAATGCCCTGCTAAAGGGATTCACAGAATCACAGAACATTAGGGATTGGAAGGGACCTCAAAAGATCATCCATCCAATCCCCCTGCCACAGCAGGATCACCTAGATCAAGTTGCACAGGAACATGTCCAGGTGGGATTGTCCACACCTGTCCTACAGCATGGCCCAGTTGTGTCTGAAAGCCCAAACAGGGCAAAGCACCACTTGGGGTCAGCAGGGTAATGTAGGGCCAACACAAAGCGATGGCGCTGTGGTTGGAGCTTGTAGCACTGGGGGCATGTTTGGTTAGGGAAGAGCTGTGCCCACGAGTAGTGTTTTCACCGTTGGTCGTTGGCACACCACTGGTTTTACATCTTTTAGGAGGCAGAGAGCCAAGGGATGGGCTTCACTGCTGCATCCTGCCTGAGGAGAGCGCTCAGTCCTGCCCTGAGCAAAGTCCTGTATTTGAGAGGAGAAGCTGTTTGCATCTTCCCACAACCTCTAAATTCCTTCATTTCTATTCTCCTCATTATCCAATGTCCCACAGCAGAAAGCACTGCACAGTTGTGTTGTCACACGCTGTTCCCACAGATGATGGTACAAGACCATCACATTTTCTCCCACTGTGACGTTTTCCAGTCCAGCCCCCTGGAAACTCAGAATGTCATCAAGTCAAAAAGGTGGTGTGAGGACACTCTCCCAGCATCTTGGTTTCAGGCAGAGAGATTGATGAAGTGTAAAAGGGTCGGTCTATCCTGCCACATCAGACAGACATATTTTAATTAATTAAAAATTAATCTTTTTCAAGTGATCCTTGGGGGATTGGACTAGATGATCTTGCGAGGTCCCTTCCAACCTCTAATGATTCTATGCTTCTATGAAATTGACATTTCCCCCCACTTGTTGGCTGTGCCACTTCTCTAAGCAGAGCAAACACGGCTTGGGGGGGATGATGGCTCATCAGTTCATGTGAAGTCCATGAGAAAGGAAAATGCGGTGGAGCCACCATTTTTTGAGGTCTGTGTTTCAATGCATCGAGACAATATCTCCCTGAGAGATAGGCTATACTTCAAGTGAGTTTTATGAGCTGAAGACAGAGTTATTGACTCGGTTTCTGTAGGCTGTGCAGTGCAGGAGATCAAAGGTGCTCGTAATTGCCTTCTAGGAACCTGACCAGCACCAATGTCACAGCATTAATAACCATCGTTTACCACCCAAGAAGGCACAAAGACGGTAAAAAAAGTGCCACACAGACAAAAGATAAATTATAGGGGGGGAAACGACTGCTTTCCAGAGGCAAAATTTGTTTGAGAGTAATTACGAAGAAAACTCCACACGGCTCAATCCTCGCCGGATCTCCTGGTGAGCACATGAATGTGTTCATGCTATTCATGTTTCCACTCAGAAGCAAACTGCTGTTGCCCTGCATTGAAACTTGTCAGTACGGTGGTGGGGATGGTGAGAACTGAGGTCCTACTGCAATAAAGACAGCAAAGCTCACGCATGAGCCTGCGAGACGTTTGAAGATGCTAATCGCTCTCTTTCCTCAAATCAGTTGTTTGGTTGTCCACGGGAAGATGAAACTGAAGCTACCTGTCTTGTCCTCACCCACACAGCAGAGGGGTAAGATTCAGGGTATCAGTCAAGGGCTCTTTCAAATATGAACATTCCTTCTATTCAAAACTAAACACAATGAACTTTATCTTGGATGGGCTCGTGGGGCCCTCGAACGTCAGATCTGTAACCCTGCGGAACAGAACCTCATCACCACCTATTGTTTCCCCTCAGATGAAGATCTTCCATAGAAGCTACATAAATACTCCATTCACTGAAGTATATTATAGCGACACAATGGCCCCGCAAGGCCAGCAGCAGCCCTGGTGAAGTTAGCAGAGTTCAAGACACAAAGAATTGCCCATTCTCCTCAGGCTTCAGCCATCGTCTCTGTCTCATCTCCATTTCCATCACCATTTCATAAAGATTTGGAAATGAAGATCAAGAGCGAAGGCTTTGGCTACCTGGAGAGCTTCTGTGTTCGTGGTGTCGAATGTACTAGGATAATGTAGGGTAAAATAGAGTCTATTATCTTCTTTACGAGCACTTCTTAAGGCATTTCTTTAATGTTCCAGCTTTGAACAACTTATTGATTTCACCATTCGTATTCTCATCTCATATTTTTTTTCCCTAATCAGGATTGGCTGCTTTCCCTCTATTCATGCACAGAAGGGAAGCAAACAGAGCAGTAGTATGAGGAGATTCCACATCAATATTAGAAGGAACTTCTTCATAGTGAAGGTGACAGAGCACTGGAAGGGGCTGCCCAGGAGGGTTGTGGAGTCTTCTCCTCCGGAGATGTTTAAAACCCACCTGGACATGTTCCTGTGCCAGTTGTTCTAGGTGATCCTGCTGTGGTAGGTGGATTGGACTGGATGGTCTTTCAAGGCCCCTTCCAATCCCTAATGTTCCAATCCCTAATTCTGCGATACCAGCAGATGCTGAGAGCTGGATGGAGGATTTGCTGAGGGCAGTTCCTTGCTCTGTTTACAGCAGCTTTATGACACCAGAACAGTGCTGAGTGGTTAATGAATTCCAGCCAAGAGTGGGTTTCTTCTTAACATTTGATGCAGGGGAAATAACAATTGCACATGGTTTGGTATGGAAAGTACCTTAAAGATCATTCAGATCCAACCCCCTTGCCATGTGAATACCTCTCACAAGGACAGTTTGCCCAAAGCCCCATCCAACCCGGCTGTGAACACTTTGAGGAAGGGGCAACCACAACTTCCCTGGGCAACCTGTTCTAGGGGGTTCCTATGGGACTGTTAAGGGTTGGAAGGGATCTTCAGCATCATTCCTACTCCTTGTGTTCAGCTCTGCTTAAAAATTGAGCAGACGTTGAGTTGTTCACCACAAGGTGCATTTTCAGCAAACATTGGGTCACAACAAGAGTGTCCTTTGGTTCCTACTTGAGAAGTAGATAGGGACAATGTAATGAAGACCTGCATCTAGATCTAGTTCACACTTATATTTACGTATCTCCAGATCCTTTGCCTCCTTCTTGGACACCTCATGTAGCACCTCCCATGGCACAATTCATTTGTGCCACGTCACTGAGTGCATTGGGGCAACCCACCGTAGTCTCTTCTTAAGGTCAACCTCAGCCTTGCCTGAAATGTTCCTTCTACCTGATTAGGCTCCACTACAAGGGAACAGCGGGAGGCCAAGGATTCTCTAGTTAAAGAGGGGATTAGCCTGGCTGGAAATAAACTCAAGCTGAACCAAGGGTGAATGATCCAGAAAATAGCAAAGTGCATCTAATGGGAGCAGAGATGGAACAAACTGTGCTCTGCCTTTTTGGCTTCAGTCGGTTTGTTAATGAGTAATGATAAGCACTCTGCCTGATACCGTTAAAGAGCTTGACTGGATGAGCCTCTTGTCTTTGGCCAGATGCTCCTATCATTTCCACCAATATAAACAAGAGTCTTCCTTGGTAGAGATCCAAGGAGCTCAGGGCTGTCTTACATCGCATAAACCCAAGAATGAACCTTGAGAAGCTTTTGCAGTCCTCTACATTAAAACGAAAACATTTTGACCTCTTCCTTTAACCCTTCAACTCAATTTGTCTCTGGCTTTTCAGGGCTCTAGGGTCAGTTTACAAAATGTTAGGAGCCACTTGGTTCCCACCACTATAAAGGTCAGAGGATGTCAACTCGCAGCGATACCATAGCTCCCAGTTTCATACAACTGCTCGTCAGGGAGCTGGGTCTCTTTAGTTTGGAGAAGAGGAGACCGAGGGGTGATCTCATAAATGTCTATGAATATGTGAAGGGTGGGTGTCAGGAAGATGGAGCCAGGCTCTGCTCAGTGTCATCTAGTGATAGGACAAGGGGCAATGGGTATGAGTTGGAACACAAGAGGTTCCATACAAATATCAGAAGGAACTTCTTCCCAGTGACGGTGAGGGAGCGCTGGAACGGACTGCCCAGGGAGGTTGTGGAGTCTCCTTCTCTGGAGATGTTTAGAACCTGCCTGGACATGTTCCTGTGCAACTTGGTCTAAGTGATCCTGCTGTGGCAGGGGGATTGGACTGGATGATCTTTCGAGGTTCCTTCCCTTCCTAATGCTCTGTGATTCTGTGATCCTATTTCCTAGATGGTTATTAGCTCACTGTTGTTGGACTACGAGTAACTAATATATTTAAGACTTGCTCAGCGTTGCCAGCAACCTCACTTGTAACTCCTTAGTGTTTAGAGCTGTGACTGATATGGGGGGCTGTCAGAGGGGCTTAGACCTGCAAGGCACAGAGAACAAACAGGCAGCGCTCTTCTCAGAAATCCTGTTCTGTAGGCTGGAAAGTGACCGACACAGATTGCTGCAAACCTTTTGGAACTCTTTACTCCTGGGGATGTTGAAGACCTGCTCTTCTCCACTTAACTTGGGGAGCATGAAAATCCCCAAGTTAAGGAAATCCTTGGAAGTCTTGGCTACTCTTTCTGGATGTGTGTTTCAGCTGTTGTACTGAGAGAAACTGATGCTGCCTTTAAGTCTACTGCAAAGAAGGGCAACAGAGCACTGAACAGGCTGCCCAGAGAGGTCTGGGGATATTCAAAACCTGTGTGTGTTTCTGTGTGATCTGTTACATGACACACAGCTCTAGCAGGGAACGTTGGACTAGATTATCTGGGGATGTCCCTTCCAACCCCTACCAGTCTGTGTTCTGTGTCTATAATAATAAGTAGGACGGCATTTTTTACCATGCAGTGTGTACCTTCTGTTTCCAGTGAATCCTGTTTGCTTTCGTGTTCGTATTTGCAGTGGTACTTCTTATCTTTGTTCTCCTTTGGTACCGTTAACCAGCTACCGATGGAGTATTTGTCCCCTGTTGTGGGCTTCCAGGCATCGCCTTTCACTACGTTGTCTGTTATCTCCTTTTCTCCATCTGTCCACTTCACCCGAATAACATCTGGGTAGAATTTCTCAATAAGGCAGACGTACGTTATCATGTTCTCGTGTTTTGCCTGCATGATTTCTGAGTTTTCTGGTGGAGAATTTCCCAGATCTGGAATGGCAACAGGAAGAAAATAGAGAGAGAGCTGTAAGATCAATAGCGTACAGCGAGTAAGTGTTCACTCAGGAAATCCACGTTCTGAAGAAAATTAGCCTAAACGTCCTGTTAGCAAATGTTTTAGCTGTCTAATTTTTTATGAAGTACTTCAGATGGAAATAGAAATGTCTCACGTAAAAGGAATTTCAGATTAGAGGAAGGATTCATGACATTGGTTTTATTATGGAAGTAAAAGTAAGCTTCTGGGGAGCTGGACAAACCTGGCGTTTGAACATCCTTGGAGTAATTTTGTCTGATGCTCAAAGCTCCCGAGTTCCTCTTCAAATCAGTGGGAGCTGAGAGCACTCAGCACACCCTGCTCATCAGTGGTGCTCTTGTCCTGCTTCTGGTGTTAGCATAGTGTAGTGCTGATCTACTGCAAGCCTCATCTTTAAGGTGTCTTAAAGAGCTGTCAGGCTTCACTCCAGAGCTCTGGCATTACTAAACTTAAGAAGTAAGTCTTTGGAATCGCTTGCTGGAGAGGATGAGATTTGTGCCAGAACCAAACGCTTTGTGAGCCTTCACAATTATGTCCCCTTACAGGAACAGGTTGGGATGTGTTGGCCAGACAAGGACCAGATGTAACGACCATCGTATGAACTGTAAGAGTCACTTACTTTGGCTACGTGAATGTAGAAAGTCTGAAGTCAGTCTCAGCCGCTGCTGCTACTCCCAAAGAGCCTTTAGTGATAGGTCCTTTACATTTCAATCTCATCTTTGCCATCACTTGTTTCGATAAGATACCAAACCAAACCCAAACTGCTGTTGCACAGGGCGTTGACTGAGCTGTTTCCTCTAAAATTATTTTCTCTATAAAAATTCATGGATGTGTTCCTGTGTGACTTGGTCTAGGTGATCCTGCTGTGGCAGGGGGATTGGACTAGATGATGTTCCAAGGTCCTTTCCAATCTCTAGTGATTCTATGTTTTTTTGGTGTGGTGAATGGTTTGGGCCATGCAGTTTAAAACGACGTAGGTACTAAACCAGACTAAATCGATGAAAGGCGGTTCTCAACAGCTACGCTCCTCACAAGCTTAGTGGAGGAGCATTTACTCACTTGGCATCTAATCCTCTACACAGTGGGGTTATCACAATCTGCTTAAATGGATGATGGATCAGGCCTGTCACCCTCAAATCCTGCAGTACTTGCCTACAGAGTAGTTGGCACTAAGTGGAAACACCACATGTGCACCTAGGTGTGCTGTAGAGAAACACCACCTTCCATCACTCTCATTCATGTCCTTCCCCAGAGCCTGCTGGCCTCTCCCTAAGATAACCCATGTGTACCTCATGTGAAATCCTGCCAACACCAAAACCACTGGCAACATCTGCAAAGGTGCAGAATCTCCTCCGTTAATGTTTTAATGTTCTGACTGTTTATTGTGTGCCTGCAGCTCACCAGTGCTGTGCTTATCCATGAGAGCTCCGTGCCTCCTGGCTGGAATAAATCAGCTTTGTTAGGGCAAATCTAAAGGAAAGTCCTTCCCCTTGAAGAAAAAGAGAGATGCAGAGCTTCAACCATGGTTTAGGGGTTCTGTAATTGCTGATGTCGTTTTCCTGCAGAGTACCCCCTGCTCTGAGACTGAGGGGTGATCTGCAGCCACGTTTCTGGTGCTCTGGGCTTTGCACAAGGGAATGACTTGACTTAGCTCTAAATACCCAAAAGAAGTTCTGTTTCAGCACCTTATGGTTTGTGTGATGTCCTAGAGTTTACCCTGACTTCTCCTATACCAGCATTTTGATGATAAAGAAATCTGCTATGGAAATGTCCACGTCATGTTTCTGAATTACGCTTTTAGATCTGTATTTCAGCCTGTATCATAACATTGAAATAACTGGAGGATGGAGCCCAGGGCAGTGCTGGAGTCCCCATCCCTGGAGGTGTTGAAGGACAGACTGACTATGGCCCTTAGTGCCCTGATTTGGCCGCTGTGGTGATGTTAGGTCCTGGGCTGGTCTGGATGAGCTCAGAGGGTTTTTCCAGCCACAATGATTCTGTGAATTCAAAAATATCGAGTTCACTTTTTAATAGTGTTTAATTAAAGCTCACATCACCTCAGAATATTTAAGTCCTGATTTGATGGGTACATGAGAACAGCAATAAATTGTTGAAAGCCTCAATAATTCAGTGATTTATATATATGTATGTAAAATATATATATGATATATATTGTATATGTACATGCACACATGTTTATATCTGTGTATGAATGTCTGTCTTACAGCAAGGACCTAGTGCTGTCACCAAGATGAGCTGATCTTTTTGGGCCACAGCTTTAGGATAACAGAGACCATTATGACCAGGACAAGGGGTAACAGTTTTAAACTTAAAGAGGATATGTTTAGGTTGGGTATAAGGAGTTTTTTTTTTTTTTTGCAATAAGGATGTGAAACACTGGAATAGGATGCCCAGGGGAAGTAGTGGAAACCTCATCCCCGGACATACTCAAACTGAGGCTGGACAAGGCTCAGGGCAACCTGATCTACTTGAGGCTGTCCTTGTTCACTGCAGGGGGCTTGCACTAGATCAACTTTGGTGGTCCCTTCCAACCCAATGCACTGTTTGCTTTAAAAGAAACAGATACTGAATCCATCTTTGTGCCCATATAATCCTTGATATTTTCAAGCTGTTAGTAAGTATTCCTGTTAACAGTAATCATGGGAAGAGGCTTTTACTCTGCAGATTCCAGATCTGAGTGGCCCCACCTTTCCTTATTTACATCTTACAGCTCCATCCTTCTGCCCTAACACTTGTTTGGACTTTCGAGTCTAGTGGCTTTTGATTCAGGGCTTCATGCTTTTCTTTCCGTTACAGAAGCAGACTAAAGCGTACATCACCCTTGTGATTCAACAGGCAGAAAATGATTTGAATCCAGCTTCAGGTGATGTATAAATAGATGTATAATCCCGCTTTAGGCAACATGTGTTTGATAAGACATCATTACAAAACATAAGTAGATCTCTTTCAACTCTGAACTTCAATGCATTTGGTGAGAACAGTGATGATGCTGAGGTCAGTGATGAGATACCTTGGTAACAGCTAGGAAACAGCATTTAAACAGATCAAATAGGACTGATATAATTTATGCTATGAAGTTATATCCCAGAAATCATAGACTCATTAGGGATTGGAACGGACCTGAAAAGATCATCTAGTCCAATCCCCCTGCCACAGCAGGATCACCTAGACCAAGTCACACAGGAACGCATTGGTTGATTGTTCTTTTTATCACTTCAAAAGAAGTTCTGCTTCCAGGGAGACCCAGCTGCAGCCATAGTAGAAGAGATGGCAGAGGGAAACCAGAGCTGCACTGAGTGAGCAACCACTGCTGCTGTGCTGAAGGAAAAACCTGAATTTGGAGAGGCTGGTTCAGTCTCGGCTTTCCTAGCGCAACCTTCTGGTTTCTAAATTCCCTGGAGAGACATTTACAGAAGAATCCTCTTTTGCCAGTTTATATTGGATTAATATTCCACTTCTGCTGTAAGCTTCTAGAAACTCCTGTCTTCCACCAGATGCCAACTAGGCTCTCAAATAGCAGCCCTTCTGCTACCTGCATTATTATCAGTCTTGAGCAACTTTCTTTTTGTCAGGATGAATTAAAAAAGATAAACAAGGACAAAATCAAGTTCATTCCAAAATGATGGGGGTTTGGTTCTTTATATATTTGATTCTTTCTGTATAGATCTGGAAAAAGATTCTACCAAAGCTCAAACCCTGAGCTGGAACATAGGAGGTTCCATATGAATATCAAAGGGAACTTCTTCCCAGTGAGGGTGACAGAGCACTGGAAGGGGCTGCCCAGGGGGTTGTGGAGTCTCCTTCTCTGGA
>JAOXOE010028729.1:0-15629 GCA_028565055.1 Phoeniculus purpureus
GTGAAGGAGACTCCACAACCACCCTGGGCAGCCTGTTCCAGTGCTCCGTCACCCTTACTGTGAAGAAGTTCCTTCTTGAAGGTTGGACTTGATGATCTTAGAGGTTCTTTCCAACCCTAATGTAATGATTCTGTGGTTCTGTGATGAGATCAGGTTGGAAGTGGCTGTCAGTTTAACGCCTGCTTTGTAAAAATGTGTATATCATAAAATCATATTTACCAATGAAACCAAGAAAGAATTAAACAATCTAATTGCTGGAGTAAATACACTGGTAAAACATTAGGAATTAACCAATGGAGCCATGGTGATGTGATATTTATTTCTGGTGGTTTCCATAGCTACACCTGTGACTGTTTTGCAAACACCATATACCAACTGAAAAGTATTTCTGCTATTTCAGGAATAATAACTACACTCAAATGTGTTCTGTGCAAAACCAGTGCTTAAGCATTTGCTCAATGATGAAAACTACAGAGATTTTCAAAGGTCATAACAGATTTCTCAGCTCTAATCTTAATTTTTTCCCAAACTAGAGGAGAAAGTAAAAGGAGGCTGAGAAAGCCTCTGTGTATGTAATTCTGTGATATGGTCCTGTGAGTGCAGCTCAGCTTGGGGCAAGAGATGGGGTTGTGTGCATGCCTGCTCTGCAGCAAGGCTGCTGGTTCTCCTGTTGGTAAGGAAATGAGAGATTGGCTGGGGAGATACAGCCTTAAAAGAGCAAACAGGTCCATCTGGCCATGCATGGTTTTATATCTTTGGGTGACATCATGTAAACTGTCTGAAGGTAGCAGAGATTGGAGGATGGGTCCCTTCAGCACACAAAGTACCTTAATAACAAGAAGGTGCAAAGAAAGGGACATTCAGCCTAAAGCAGCACTTTGATGATGGGGTTTTTGTTTTCCAGAAGCACAACTTCCAAGTGAGACCAATGACTTGAAAGGCTCTGGCTCCATCACTGGGATAAAACTAAGGCAGAGTCCTGCACCCATTGTGCATTTGGGTGAAGGCCGGCTCTCACAGAACATTAGGGATTAGAAGGGACTTTGAAAGATCATCTAGTCCAATCCCGCTGCCACAGCAGGGTCACCTAGATCAAGTTGCCCAGAAATATGTCCAGGTGGGTTTTAACCATCTCCAGAGAAGGAGACTCCACAACTCCCCTGGGCAGCCTGTTCCAGTGCTCTGTCATCCGCACTGTGAAGAAGTTCACCTGCCCCATGAAGAGGTTCCTTCTGATATTGATGTGGAACCTCCTATGTTCCAGCTTACACCCGCTGCCCCTTTTCCTATCATTAGATGACACTGAGAAGAGACTGGCTCCACCCTCCTGATACCCACCCTTCACATATTTGTAAACATTATTGAGGTCACCCCTCAGACACCTTTTCTCCAAGCTCAAGAGACCCAGCTCCACAGCTCTCTCAGCCTTTCCTGAAAAGGGAGATGTTCCACTCCCTTCATCTCTGTAGCTCTGCGCTGGACACTCTCCAGCAGTTCTGTGTTCTTGAACTGAGGGGCCCATAACTGGACACAATACTCCAGATGTAGTCTCAACCAGGGCAGAGTAGAGGGGGAGGAGAACCTCTCCCGATCTGCTAACCACCCTTCTTCTGATTCTGTTCCACTCCAGGATGCTGTTGGCTGTCTTGGCCACAAGGGCACATTGCTGGCTCATGGTCACCCTGCTGTCCACCAGGACCCCCAGCTCCCTTTCTCCTACACTGCTCTCCAATAAACAAGTCAGTCCCCAACCTACACTGGTACCTGGGGTTGTTCTTGCTCAGATTCAAGACTCTACCCTTACTCTAGTTATATTTCATTCCATTTCTCCCCATCCAACTCTCCAGCCTTTCCAGGTCCTGCTGAGTGGCAGCACAGCCTGCTGGGGTGCCGGCCACTCCTCCCAGCTCTGTGTCATCAGCAAACTTGCTGACAGTGCACCCTTAATCCCTCATCCAAGTCAGTAATGAATAAATTGAATAGGACTGGTCCTTGTACTGACCCTTGAGGGACTCCACTAAATACGGGCCTCCAACTAGACTCTGCTTCTCTCCTGCAGCCAGTTCACGATCCACCTCACTACCTGATCATCCAGACCACACTGCCTCAGTTTGGCTGCAAAGATGCCGAGCATTTCAGCCCCGCAGAGCACACCAAGTCCTGGCCTCAGCTCAGATCCGGTGCCGACTGTGGAGGCTGAGCTTTTACAGAAATCTGGCTCATCTTGTGTAGGAATAATTGAAACAGTCGGAATTATTATTCTCCCTCTCTACTTGTTCTTCATATCAAACATGCATTTCCCCCCTCTATGCTCTAATTAAAAACTAAAGGAGAGGGAGAGAGGAGGAAACTAATAACGCCAATTACACATTTGGCTTACAAAAGAGAAAAGCAAAGCACACTCTAATGCGTTTGTGGACAATAAGCAGGAAATTATTCATGCTTAATAAACCTCTTTGCTGTTAATCTCCGTTAACCTGGGGGCTCTGATACTTCTATCAAAAAGTCTCCTCACTTTCTGTTGTGTTATTGCAAGGGATGAACTTTCATTATTATTTTTTGCAGGGGCTACTGATCCTGCTGCATCTGGAGCACTGGTGTGCTGGGCAGCCTGGTCACTGTCAAGGTAAGAAAAGTTTATCCCTGTGCCCTTCCCCTTGCCCACCACAGCACCGGGAGGACAGGAGGTCCCAGGACACACATCGGTTTTATGGAAGGGTTGGCCACAGCTTCCCAGGTCTCGATGCAGGATGGCTGCTGTGGTCACGTGCTTGTTAAGATGATTGAGAACTACTGCTGGAGGGGTTTTGGGGTGGATTGCTACCGTTTGAAGGGCTGAGGATCAATCTGTGCTGGAAAGTTTAGAAAGTAACCTGGAATTAAGCGTCTGCCAGCCCTCCCACCACCTCACTGGAGAGCTGGGAGTACAACGGACGGATGTGATTAGCACACTGCATTAAAACACCATATTTTTCTTGCATGATGCACAGTCTTTCATAGCTTTCTCATACCATGGAGTAATGCCCAGAAATTGATGTTATGCTGTTGTAATCGGAAAGGAGCAGGGGGCTGCAAGGGGCATGTGAGAATTTCTCATGCTTAATGATTTTCTTTTCAGTAGCATCATCTTCCACCCTCTACTTTGTGCCTGGGCATCAGACATCTGAAGTTGGAGGGATCATTTCAGTTTTGGTCTGTGACATGAAATGCCATCCCTGTTTTTCTGAAACAGCTGTGGTGGCAGAGGGCAGGTGACTCATCCCATGTGTAAGCCAGGAGGACACAGAAGCCGTGAGTGTTACTGAGAGCTGCAGATGATCATCAAATCTCTTGTAATGCTGCTGCATGTGTGCATGGCTGACTTGAGGTGAGTGAAGGTGTTTTTACAGGTAGAAGATGGGCAGAAGCAGCAGCAGAAGAGGTGGCAGAGGATGTGTAACAGCAGGAAAATGAGATTTTGGGGGATGTTCTAGCGGCAGAATCAACGCTAATACAACAGCACAATGCCTCTTGGTTTCCCAAAGCAACTCCCAAGAGAGCCCTGTGCTCTTGCTTTGTCTGTATAAAAGCTATCCTCTGTAATCTGCAGATCTTCTCTTCTGGCACAGCTGGACACAAGTCTTCAGAAAAAGCCAGTATCTCTGGCTCAAATGTCTCCGACCAGTGAGGTTCACAGGATGGCCAAATCTTGATCTGATATCAAATCCTTCAAATCAAACTTTCCCATTGATTTAGTGCATGAGTTCTTTTACCTCCAGTCTGGAGTTTTCTCTCATTAGTTCTGTGAATCAAACCATGCATCTGAAATCCTGGAATTTTCTTTCTGAGAGAAAAGACTCTAAATTCAGATCTGGATAAAAATGAAAGCATTAACATTATCTGGCTGGACTGTAAGTCCTTTGTAAGATATTCGAGGACTGTACAGCTGCATAATATCACCCCCTGTTAACGTAATCAATACCTCTCTTTCTTGCAGTGTTGTTACAGCCACGTTACTCTTCTCTGGTCCTGGACAGCGAATTTTGAAAGTTTGTTTGCATAAATTTGCCTACATCTCACCCTGTTTGCTTGACAATGCTTTTAATTATCCCCAAATCACATTTGCAAATACAGCAGCTTTTCCCATCTGATTGCTATGGAAATTTTGCCTGTAAAACCAAAGGTTTTGGAGGTCATTTTGCTTTAATATTTTCTTTTGATGAGATCCTAACACATCAAGAATCCACACTCAGAAACCTCTCTCTACTCAAATGTTTACATTACCAGGAGGTCTTCATTGCACAGATGGAGTGCAGCCAAGAGCATCGCACCACAGCACTCACTGGAGCCTGGGATGAGGTCCCAGACCATGGCAAAACTCTGTGCACTTGCCTGTTTGTGGGCACTGCTGCTGGGACTGAGCAGAGGAGATGCATGTCAGGGCTTTATTGAAACTGGACAAGAAAGGTCCTTATAGGAGCATATTTTCTATGGCAAAACACCTGAGCTGAGAGGATTCACTGCTGGGTTGCCAGCAGCCAGATTCTAACCTTCCAAATGCTTTCTGTAGCTGGGGGCATTAAATAATTTACCAGTCCTTCCATCCAACCTCATGGGAATTTTTCCCATGTGTTGAAAAGTTCTCCGGGCCACCACTAGCAACTGAAATGATCTGAGAAACCCAGCCTCTGAGTACTAACGCTTGTCATGACAAAGATGAACAAAATGAAGTTCATGGAGAAGCAGGACCTCCTGCAGAATAAGACATTGAAACGTGTTTCCCTCCTTCAGTTGTAACATGCAAAGAAACCCCCAAAGCAGATGTAAGAAGGCATTTGCCTGAAGTTCAAAGAGCTGTCTGTGTAAAGGATCGATACGTGCAGCACTGTATTTCGTGTCACCCAGAATGCTGGACCAAGCAATTATTTTAATTTGTCACTGTGGTAAATGAAGCATCCAAGTGTGACAGAAAATGGTCATATTTTCTTGTTTCTTGTGTAACTGAAGCATTTAATCTTTAAAGGCAGTTATGTTAGAGACAAATATTCTGTTCTTGGCAGGCATTGCCAATGGCTTGTTAATTCACTGTTAGTTTTTCTTGGGTTTCTGCTTTGGTTTGGGCGTTTTTTTGGTGTTTTGTGGTTTTGGATTTTTTGTTTTATTTTTTATTTTTCATTCACTTAGTCTCTAATCCACCATCTACTCAGGCTAGAGGGTCTTTTCCAGTGTCCTCTGAGCCACCTGCCTGGAGCACTAGGGAGAAAATGTGCTTCCTGGCACTGCAGGGAAAGCTGCTGCTGTCACCTCCAAAGAGCCAGTTCTGGAGTTGGATCCAACTTTCTTTATGATCTACAGCATGCAGGTCTATTTCCTCAGGGTAACAAATTAGATAACCAACACACTACATACGTTCAGTCACTTTGCTTCAGAACTTAATAGTTCCATCTTCAGCAACAGCAACAGCCAGGTGTCATCATGTCTCAGAAGAAACCTGCAGGAAAAGCTTGTGTACTTTTTCTTGTCATATAGGTAACAGCAGCAGATGCTTGTGACATCCTTTGCCAGTCCATGGGATGGCTGAGATCCTGTGAATCCATGACCTGAGACTGCAGTGGATTTCCCACATCAGTGACTTGAAAGTACAGTTCCTTCCAGGTAAGAAGAACAGAAGTTTGATCACGAGACTGATGCTGTCCTGGGTGCAGAGCAAGTTGTCATCATGAGTTTACAACCCTTCTCTGCCAGAGAAGGCTGTGTTGAAGCCAATGAAATTAAATGCTAAGGGATCTACTGACCATCTTGCAAAGATTGTGTCTTGGGTAGCTCATAGAGAGCCCGAGGACTTCTGTTTTGACTCAAGGTTTTGACTCAAGGTTTTCATGGTTTCAGATACCTACAGAATTATGGGCTTGGGAGTGGAAAAGGTGTCAGAACTGAAGATAATATTCTCTGCAGGGACCAGCTCTGTTTGTATGTGGGAAGGACACAGCCTTTGGAAAACATGGAAACCCAAATAAGTAACTCTGGAGGCAGTTACAGAAAGTTGCTGCTCCCTAGAACAACGGTCATTGGACCCAAGGACATGGAGCTCTGAGGTTTCAGTTTCTTGCAAGTACTCTATGCTTGTGGAAGAACTTTCTGGACTTATCGGCTGTGTGAGTCTTCTCTTACACGCTACAGAGTAATCGAAGCTGTTTGCGGACAAGGGGAACTGGTTACACCAATTCTGGAGCACTTACCTCTTTGCTCAAAGTTGCATCTCTGTGTTATTCAGTATGATTTAAACACCCTGTGTAAAACACTGCAACTCTTCAGTCACCTGTGCTTAGACATACAGGCTTGTCCTTACAGTCCTGGGCTGTGAAACTGTGTAATTGTACCCCCAAGTGTTACCCCTAACTGATGCTGCAGAAACACTGATCTGAAGAAGCAGGAAGATCTTTGCTTAAATAATGTCTATATACATATTTTTCCTTTTAAAGTAATTACAAATCCATCAGGAAAAAAAAAAATCTATAGACAGTTCTTGAGGAACCTGCCAGCCCTTAGACTCTTTTTTGCACACGCAGTTGGCAAAAACACCGTTCCAAGAGCTGTGCCTGTTCAACTGATGCACAGCCAGAGGTGCCTCTGCAGGCTGCTCGTCTGTCCTTGGCAATATTTCTGCCTTAAATCCATGCTGCAGACTCAGGCTATGGTGTTGCCTGGAAGAGAGTTTCAGAAGATCAGCAATAGGGTGGATCTGGCCTGAAGAACATGGCTGGCAGCTGCAATCCAAATTACTGAAAGGTAACAGAATTTATATCAGATATAATGTATGGCAAGCAAGATTTATAAAAGGATTACAGAAAGCAGTTAGTTAAAGCTACTGGCAGTAAACAGGGACTAAAATATTTATATAGCTGTAAAAATATGAGTAATGGAGTAATTTATTTGGTTATGGAAAGAAGCTGCGTACTTTAATCTGACAACAAATAACACTCTTAATATCACTAATATTTTACAATGTCCATGTATCAAAATCCTTCCATGCCTTTTGCTTCCAAGGAAAATCCTCTTGTATCTAATTGGTGCATAATACAGATTTCCCTCAAGCAAAAGACAAGCTCACGAGGAGGGGTAGATCCCCAAACAATGTCATTATTTGCCTTTCTGCCCCACTTCCTGCTCCAGGGCTGTAGCACCTGAGTTCCTCCCTCCCTCTGGGAGGCTATATGGTGCTGGTTACAAGGCAGCTGGCTGCCACTATTTCCTGCATTTTCATCTTGCTCTTCCAATTACTGCATTGCTTCTAGCTTTGCTTTGTGTGGTTGGGTCTTTCTTTGGGAAACTGTTGAGATTTGGACCCTCTGCTATTCCAACCTGACATTCAAACCTTTTTCCTTAAAACCATCCTCCTTCTTTCTGTGCTTGCCTACTGCAATATCCCTTTGGTTCGGCACGTAACCTGTAAAACAATCAACAGACGTAATGCAAACGCTTACCGCCCCGATAAAAATGTATTGGTGACCATGACTGCTATTAGAGTTTTCACTTTTTACTTTTTCAATCACCTCCTTGCCAGGAATATCTTTCAATATGTTGAATATCTACCATTGATGCTTTCAGATGCCCTGTAGAGTTTTAACATGGAAAAGCTGCAAGTTCCCTTCATGTTGTAGGTCTGTAAATCTGCATCTGGACTGATAAAACAGTTTGGAGAGCAATCATCTGCTTCATCTGGAGAATGTATGCAATCCTATGGTGGCCAAAGTACAGCCCTGGGGCCAGTTTCTTCTTGATGCAGCTTCTACCAGGTAATTCAAGTGTCCTGCTCCTCACCTTCTGATGAGGTAAAAATGCTGTTCATTCACTGCTTAGGACTCGGGTAGGAAAGCTCAGTTTCTGCTGATTTCTGCTCTCACTCTCAAGTCAGCTTAAATTTTTAAAATATTCAGCAGAGAGGATTAAGAAGCACAGCTGGTCTTGCTTCTGTGTCTTGCTGGATTCCCATGGTAATTGGTCATGCTGCATGTTGAGTGGCTCCCAACAGCTGGTTATTTCCTATGCTATCTGCTGCTGACAGCAATAAATTTAGCTCTTGGTGGTTGTCTAGGAAATTGGCATTAACCATGATCTTAGGGTGGCCAGTCCATTTGTCTTATGGGTCAGACCACCCCAGTACCCTGCAAAGCTTTGCTCCTCTCTCCCTCTGCAACAGTTTGGTCCCTCTACACTGCATCTACACAAAGTACTTGGTCAGTTTGTGTTTGAACCCTTTATTTTAAACACAACTTATGAGTCCTGTGTGAGTTCTGTGTATGAGTTTTTTGTATGCACAATTCTTCCCCCTTCTGCCCATTCATGGTGCTGGTTTTGTCTTCCTCACAAACAACACATCCCCTAGTGGTGCTTTGTGAGCAGGAAGCCAGCACAGAGCTGCGAGCTTGGTCTGCTTTCTGCCTTTGAAACTGCAAAGCGATTTCGTCACTCCAGTCTTCCAAAAGGGTAAGAAGGAGGGCCCAGGTAACTATAGACAGGTCAGCCTCACCTTACCATTGTGGCCCCTTGGCGTCTGAAGCTGCTAAAGTGGCTAACACTTTCACTGCTGCGTGCCGTCTGAGTACGACTTCCAGCTTTGCCTCCCTTAAAGAGCTCCAGGTCTGCAGTCCCCGCGGTGTTTGCCTGGCTCCTCCCGTGAGTGTACCCAAACCTCAGTGGCTGCCCTTCTGCTCCCCTGAGCTTTCCCATTCAGGGAACCCCCAGATCACTGACAAACCTCAATAAAATAGCATTTGGGGACCAGCACTCTCACTGCTGCATGCGGTCAATTTCTCATTGATGCTGTCTCCAGGACAACAGCAAGGACAAGATGGTCATTAGGGACAGTCAGCATGGATTCACCAAAGGGAAGTCATGTTTGACCAACCTGATAGCCTTTTATGAGGGCATAACCAGGTGGATAGGTGATGGCAAAGCAGTGGATGTGGTCTATCTTGACTTCAGTAAAGTATTTGACACAGTCTCCCACAGAATCCTCGCAGCCAAACTGAGGCAGTGTGGTCTGGACAACTGGGTAGTGAGGTGGATGGTGAACTGGCTGCAGGATGGAAGCCAGAGGGTAGTGGACAATGGGACAGAGTCTAATTTCAGGCCTGTATCTAGTGGAGTGCCCCCAGGGGTTGAAAATGGGACCAGTCCTCTTCAATTCATTCATTAATGACTTGTATGAGGGATTAGAGAGCACTGTCAACATGTTTGTTGATGACACAAAGCTGGGAGGAGTGGCTGACACTCCAACAGACTGTGCTGCCATTCAGCAGGACCCAGACAGGTTGGAGAGCTGGGTGAGAAGAAATTTAATGAACTATATATGTAGAGTCTTGCATCTGGGCAAAAACAACCCCAGGTAGTGACCTGTTGGAGAGCAGTGTAGGAGAGAGGGAGCTGGGGGTCCCTGTGGACAGCAGGATGATGATGAGCCAGCAATGTGCCCTTGTGGCCAAGAGTGCCAACAGCATCCTGGAGTGGATCAGAAGAAGGGTGGTTAGCAGATGGAGAGAGGTTCTCTTCCCCCTCTACTCTGCCCTGGTGAGACCACATCTGGAGTATTGTGTCCAGTTATGGGCCCCTCAGTTCAAGAAGGACACAGAACTGCTGGAGAGTGTCCAGTACAGAGCCACAGAAATGATGAAGGGAGTGGAACATCGCCCTTATGAGGAGAGGCTGAGTGAGCTGGGTCTCTTGAGCTTGGAAAAGAGGTGTCTGAGAGGTGACCTCATTAATGTTGATAAATATGGAAAGGGTGTCAGGAGGGTGGAGCCAGGCTCTTCTCACTGTCATCTAATGATAGGACAAGGGTCAGTGGGTGTGAGCTGAAACATAGGAGGTTCCACATCAATATCAGAAGGAACTTCTTCACGGAGGGGGTGACAGAGTACTGGAACAGGCTGCCCAAGGGAGTTGTGGAGTCTTCTTCTCTGGAGATGGTTAAAACCCACCTGGACATATTTCTGGGCAGCTTGGTCTAGGTGATCCTTCTGTGGTAGGGGGATTGGACTAGATGATCTTTCAAAGTCCCTTCCAATCCCTAATGTTCTGTGATTCTGTGATTTCAGTGCTCAGAGAAAGCAGCACATGGTGGTTTAAAGAATATGAACAGTGACAACCAAAGAAAGTAAATGTGGTATTAAAATAAGGTTACAATATATAGTACTGAAAAAGTACTGTGTCTGTTGCAGCTCAGCAGTTAAAAATTGTGTAGTAGGATTCATGAAAGGGAAATGGAAAAGGGACCTATGTGTGTAGCAAGGGACAGATAGGAGTAGCTGCCAGGGGGTTACCTGGACAGTAAAACCGCATGAACTGTTACTGTTCTCATAAAAGAAACTTCGTCTGCTCAAATGGGATAAAACTCTTTCTACTGCAAAAGCCTTTCTGCTTCTGCCTAGTAGAGGATGAAAAATATGTTGGTGACAGCTGGGATTTACTGCCCAATTGTGTTGAAAATAGAGATTTTTTTTTTTAAGGTATAGACAGGAAATAAAGCAAGAGTACATGAACAGAGCTGTGAGATCTTTTCCCACTGGACTGTGCTGGGGGGATTCCTGAAGCTTTTCCATTTCTGTATTTATTTTTGATCATTCATAACACAGTGGTTCCTGATTTTATTAAGGCAATATTAACATGTTTTCTTTAGTCGTTGTATTATGATTTGTATGTTGTCGGGACTTCTTTAGGCCATTGTTTAGAGCTAGTTTTCCATTAGCATGGGGATGTGTTAAGCTTTGCAGAAGTTATTACCCAGCAGTCCTGATTAACATGGGAGGGATTGTGCTATACAGATTCCTGCCCACATTAGTGATGGTGTCTACCTGCTCAAAGACTTCTCTTCTTCACAAATGATTTGCAAACGTTGTTAACAGTGTTAACAAGCAATGTACAGAGTGACTGTACCTGTTGGTACAGTTTTTTAACCTCACTAGATGCAACCTCTCCCAGTACAATAGTAGCTAGTAGTGGGAAAAGGGCCAGTGAGAGTTTCCTAAGTGACTTCTGATAACCAATGAAGTGTCATCACGACTGCACTGAAACTCTACCTTGTGCTCTAGAAGAGCTCCTGAGCAGGAATTAACTTTGCTTTGAAGTGGGTGACACTTTAAGGTGATCAAAAAGATTGTTGGCCCACAAAAGGGTGAATTCAGGGATTTCTAGAAGCACACTGTGAAAGAATTCTGGTGAAATTTGGCTTTCCTTCTTCATACACAGCAAAGTGTATGCTTTGCTCATGGACCTTGTTACTACTGCCCAATGAAGAACCCCCAGCTCAGAAATTTCCAAGGGAAAAACCCACCCCTTCTGAGGGGTGCATGTGTAAATTTAAGGCTTAAATGAACCTCCTAGCGGGGGCCAGTTGTTCTGCAAGATCACTACTCACAGACTGTGAAAATGCTTCAACATATGGGCAGTTGACAAACGTCTCTGCAGAGAGCTCACAGAGCTACTCTCTTACTTTCTTATGAGCAAAACCGAGACTGATTTGTCAACAGTGTGTTTGAAAGATGAGGTTATCAGTCTTCAAAAGTAAACATAATCCCAGAAGAAATTTATATCAATCCTTGGGTCATTGAACAAGTTCAGCGCAGCCCTTGGACTAATCTCTCATGAACCATTAGTGTTTTATACATCCAGGAAACTCACAGCCAGCCACCCTTAATGCAGGTTCCAATGTGGAAGAAAATCAGCACTGCAAAGTGCTGAGTTCTCTGGTTCTGATTCAGCAAAGCTGCCACTACAGAGACAACTAGAAATTTGTTAGCTGCTCCTCTGTGGGTGTGGATTTAGCTGTTCTGCAGCCTTGAAAGCAGCACCTGGCTGGACTGAGCTCTCCTTTGTTTGTTTGCACCTTATTTTGGAGCCTCTCTTTCTGCCCTGGGTTCTTCTTCCCAAACACCTGGCACTACGGGGAGGACTGTATGAGGAAAGCTGGTCAGGAAATTCCTGAGAGAGACCCAAAGCAGAGAGTGAGACTGCCCTGAAAAACAGCATCTGCATTGTTTTAAAGTGGGGTCCACCTGATCAGTTTGCTTTGGTTACTTCTTTTTAAAAATGGAGGATGCAATGACAAGATGGAAAGTGACACCTTTTAACAGCAACAGGAAAAAGAAAGGGAAAATTCAGGAAGGAAATATTGATAGGAATGAAGAAAAACTACAGATAAGGAACCTTCAAATTTTAAGGAGCATAGCATGCCTGAAATAATAGGGAGAGGCTATATCTGAGCTGATGGCTGGCTCAGAGGAGCAAAGCCTGGAGCTTCCAGTTTTCTGATTTGCACCATTATTTGAAAAATGCCTGATACATTAGGTAAGATGTGTGGCAGGTTTCAGAGTAATTGAGAGAGTAGCTTTTAATTCCCACTGTATGATACTCAGTCACTATGGGGGTGAAGTATTTTTCTCACCTCAGCCATGAAACATGCTGCACCATCCAGGTTAGTATCTTCTGATGTTACTCATCTCTGCCTGCAGATGTCTGTTGTCTTCAATAGCAGAAGGTTTAAATCAGCACTAAGTGCTTTTCAAAATGTTCTTCTTAATAGCAAATGATTTGGAGTTGCTACTTAGGCTATGAGATGCCTCTGGGCTTTCACAGAAGCGGTGCAGCAGCCATGCTGGGCAGGGGTACCCTGTTCGTTTAGTCTCACTGTAACGCGCTACGAGTTTTTCTTCTGAGACTGGAAGCTGTGGGAAGAGGTTATACCAAATATTTGTTCTTCCAAACGGAATAGGAAGCTGGTATCATTTAAACAAAATCATAGCATGATTTTGTAAGAGAGAGACTAAGTGAATTTTAAAAGTAACTCAAATTCTGAATTCCAGGGGCTAAAGGGAGAGGCTTTCAGTGATTTTTTTTTTTTTAATGTATTTTGTTTTCATTCCAGGGCAGACACTTCAGTCCTGCAAAGTGCTGAGCACTCTGCCTCTCCCAACAAAGACACAATCCATGTCGCAGAGCATCAGATCAGACCTACAGATTTCATGCTCAGTCACTTCTTTGGATGAGACTGGAGCACTCTGTGCTTATTCTGGCAAGATACTTTTCCATCGAGAGAGAAATGCTTGGGGCACTGTTGGGGCAGATCACTAAATGTCTCTTTTTCCTGGAAAGTAGAACAGAGCATCGTCTGTATCATCCCTGCTGCTTCTTAAAGGGGAGTAATTCCCTCAGTGCAAATTCCAGCCCTGTATCTGATCTTGCTTCAGAAATCCAAAACCAACATTCAGCACTTGGCCCCAAGGGAGTTAGAATATTGGGTGAGAGGTAACTCCAGCACAGACTGGGGAGACCTGGACGTTACAGAGCATGAGCTTCGACTCCACAGCAAAGCAGGAACATCAAGTCCAATAATAAAAACCAGAATAAAGGTGAAAAAAACCCCAAACCAAATCCAGTGATTAATGGGTCCCTTAATTTCAGTGCGGATTGAGGGACAATCTCCTCCCATGCCCTGGGACCTCCATGTAGCTTAACAGAGCTCATTTCTGAGACAGAGCCCTCAGAAATGTCGCCTGCTGCCGTGTGAGTCTGCGGGTGACTCAGCAACGCAAGGCAAGGACTTGCTCAGTGATGACAGATTGTTCTGTGTTTCTAAGTACACTGCTTCTTCTTTTTTCCTTCTTTTTTTCCTTTGGTATATCTTCTAGTTGTATTCTTTTCAGTATTGATCCCATGCTCTTTTCCAAGCTACGTTCATCCTTTGCTTCGTAAGAAGCTGAAAATATCTGGAGTCTGGGGTACTCTGCAGTCTGCAAGCCCCGTCTGCTGAGCCTGTCTGCTGGCTGACAGCTGGTTTGGGACCCTTGACTGCATTTTTTAGGGCTCTGATTTTACGGTATGTCAGGACCTTACATCTACCTCCCTTCTTTGCAAACCGCCTGTGGACAGTTGACCCAACATAAGTTTTATGTTTTAAGGAAAAAACAAAATCATTTTTTTTTAGTGATGCGATTCTGTTGCCACCTTTCCTGTCATTCCCATGTCCTATTTACTGCTTAGACTTGAAAGGCAGAACAATTTTTGAAGGCTTTGCTTTTAAACTCCGCTCGTGTTTTTCCTTTGTGACTGCTTTGACAGATTTCTCTGATGTATATTTCAGTATAGGTTGATGCGAAGCTAATGAGAAGGCAGATGTTTATTTACAGAAATAGGTGTTCCATTTGTAAAATTATTTCTGGTGAAAAAAACATTACTTTGCTACTGCCTTACATGCTAGAATTTTGAACAGTATGTATCTTTATTTTTACATATGCATTTCTTTACAACCTGGTCTTTAAACTTTATGTGGCTACAGATGTATAAAAGAGCCAGCAAACCATAACCCCACAATTGCAGACAACTTTATTAGACACAAGAAGATGCAACTGTTTAAAGTCAAGAAATGGATTTACACATCACAAAATGTGTATTGATTTACCAATCTTACTAACAAATGCTAAAAGCCCAAAAGATTGAATTTATAAATTCTCTGGCTACAATTTGAGATAGCTGTTGGCTGATTTACATGAAAGAAAGAACACTTAGATGCTCTGTTGTTCTTAGTTTTACACAGTCTTGTCTTTCCCATAGACCCCAGCCCTTTGTTGCATACATTCTGCTTGTTGTTATGGCTTCATCTTTTGTTATTACTCTTGACACTACAAAATAATTGTATAAATAATAGCATAAATAGAAGTGCAGATACTCCGTAGCACACGGTGGCAAACAAATGCTGTATATAAAAGCCTGCCTTACCCAAACTAATCACAGAGCTCTGCTTGTGTTTCAAAATGGGATTGAAGATCTGAGTACCCAGCTGTGAGAGGATGAACTGACCTTTTTGTTGATAGGATGAAGCCCACAGATTGGAGACGCTCTTGCTGCAGCTGGTGGGGACTTGGGACCAGCTCTGATGTTGCCTACATAGTCACAAGGGTAGGCAAATAGTTCAGGATGTAAAATTTACCCAAGAAAAGGGCTAAACACTCAAATGGCCACTGTATATCTACTGTGGCTAGTAGCTACATGGGCTGGTAATGAGATGCGCACACCCCAGAGTCTTTACAGTTCAGCCACTGGGATAAGATCTCCCATCCATAACACTCTTCTGCCTGCAGTGGAATCCCTGGCTGGCCAGGGCGTCAGTTCTGTCTTCTACCAGGGGAAGTCTTAGGGGTTTTCCTTACGTGCACTTTGCAGGTCATTTGACAGAATCCACCCATGTGAGAAGATAACAAGTCTGCAGAGGTCTCAGGTTCCTGCAGCTCCAGCTGGTGAAGAGGAGCCCTGGCAGTGTGTCAGAGATGAGTTCCCTGGACAAGCACCTACTTGCCTTCCTTCCCTTTCCTTCTAAGACCATAGATTCTCCCCCTCTGCTCGGCTCTGGTGAGAACCCACCTGGAGTACTGCATCCAGTTCTGGAGCCCTTATTACAAGAAGGATGTGGACATGCTGGAGCGTGGTCCAGAGGAGGGCCATGAGGATGATCAGTGGGCTGGAGCACGTCTCCTGTGAGGACAGACTGAGACAGTTCGGGCTGTTCAGTCTGCAGAAGAGGAGGCTCTGAGGTGACCTTCTTGTGGCCTTCCAGTATCTGAGAGGGGCCTACAGAAAAGCTGGGGAGGGACTTTTTA
>JAOXOE010028730.1:0-15627 GCA_028565055.1 Phoeniculus purpureus
AGGGGCATCTAGTGATAGGACAAGGGGCAATGGGTGTGAGCTGGAACACAGGAGGTTCCACATCAGTATGAGAAGGAGCTTCTCAAAGTGAGGGTGACAGAGCACTGGAAGGGGCTGCCCAGGGTTGTTGTGGAGTCTCCTTCTCTGGAAGCATTTAAAACCCACCTGGACATGTTCCTGTGTGACTGGATCTAGGTGACCCTGCTGTGGCAGGGGGGACTGGACTAGATGATCTTTTGAGGCCCCTTCCAATCCCTAATGTTCTGTGATTCTGTGATCCCAAAGGCTGAATATGAACCTGGTGGGATGAGCAAGAGCTATTCTTCATAGGGGAAAATCCATCACTGCTGGAATAACATCCCTCCTCCCAAGTCCTATTCACATACTATCAACAGGTCTAACTGTGAGCAAGTGCCACATTTGGACCCAAACTTCAAACACGGTATCTCATCATTAAAGTCTTCCTATAGATGGTGTTTCTTCCACCTTTTCATTTGTCTTGTTTACTGTGCAGTTAACAGCAGGAAAGGAACTCCGGACAAAGGCAGCCGATGCCTTTGGCTGCCTGTGTCTCAGGATGTGTTTAGGAACACTGTGAAGTTCCAAGCAACATAGTCTAAAAAAACCAGTTTTCCCAGCTACGGCTTCTTCCCCCACCTGCCTCTGCCAATTTCATCTTGCAGATTACCCAGAAGGGGAGAGAAAAGCCCCACAAAGCCTTTTTCACGTGAGTCTCTGCACATCACGGGGTCGCTTGGCCACAGACCTTCAGGCTCCCTGGGGCACTTCTTTCAGGCAATGGACTTTACCAGCTTCTTGTGGAGTTCAAAGCCCACGTTTTGCAGTTCACTGCCACACAGAGCATCTGCAGACGACACTTGGTGGTGTCGTGGAGATCAAAGAATGGTAAAGTGCGCTGGTTTTGAAACCCTTCTTGATTATTTACTGTAAGTAAAACACAGACTTTTCTGCAGTAACCTAATCATCCAACAAATCTGATGCAGCCAAGCTAGATCGCATTTGACAGTATCTGACAGGAGTCATCAAAGGCTTGAAAGGAAACGTGACAACACTCTGAAGTGCTGTCTGAAAACAGTAACTAAAGAGTTCAGGTTCTGAGGCAGAGCCACTTTGTCTAGCAATACAGACAACTCCAGAGGATCCCAGTGGTCAGGTGATTCCCATCCTTTTGAACCTGCAGTTTCTCCCATACAAACAACATTTGAATAACATAACTGCTGCTTATCTTCCACACACGCCTCTAAACCGAACAGTTCATCTCAAACCTGCGTTAGATGCTCACGGTGCGCTGCTGCTGAACACAGATCTTTAGCTCGTTTTGGAAACCAATCAGGTCCAGTAAATCCCCTCCACACAGTCTGTGCTTCTACAATGCACAATTTTCTACACGCTCTCCCGAATGCCAGAGTGCCTCAGGGCAGCTGCAGGAGAGGAGAAGAGGTAGAGACAGGTCCAGCACCACTTGGCGTTGCACCCAACCAGACGACTCAAGCAAGGCCTGTCGAGGGCTTTCAAGGTAACACTGAAGTTCTGGTTCTGGTCAGAAACACATAGGGAGGATATGCTGGCAGGGCACAACACACCTTACAGCATGTTCTTGGTTCTTTGCTGCTCAGCGTTAGTGGCTCCTCCTGGTACCAAATGAAACATCCTGCACCACAGCTGGACTGAGGAGTGGGTTTGAGAACAATGATCTGATACTAATCTCTCACCATGATCACCAGGACGCTCTTGGACTCTGATTCACCAGCTATTGTCAGAGTGGCCTCAAAACTGAAGAGCCATTGATACAAATGTAGGACTTACATGTAGAGATAGAACTTCCATGAGTCGCATCAGTGCCAGGAGGATGACACCATGACAGTGCTGACCAATCCCAACTGCAGTGACGCAAACAAGGCATCCCTGGAGACAGGCGGGGTCAGGCTTGGCGGGGCTCTGGGCCATCTGGTCCAGTGAGTGATGTCCTTGCTGGTTGTAGGGGGGTTGGACTAGATGACCTTTGGAGGTCCCTTCCAACCCTATGATTCTAAATGCAGTGACAAACACATCCATCCAGAGAGCTCATGCCAGCCTGGACCACACACAGAATTACTGAGGCTGGGAAAGACCGCTGAGATCATCCAGCCCAGCCCACGACCTAACATCACCACAATCAGCCAGACCATGGCACTAAGTTCTGTCCTTAACATCTCCAGGATGGGGACTCCATCACTGCCCTGGGCAGTCCATTCCAGTGTCTGATCAGCCTTTCTGTGAGGAAGGGCTTTCTGACATCCAATCTAACCCTCCCCTGGTGCAGCTTCAAGCCCCGCTCTCACGTCCTGCTACTAGTCGCCTGGGAGAAGAGTCCGACCTCCTCCCGTCTACAACCTCACTTCAGGGAGCTGTAGAGAGGGAGATGGTCACCCTGAGTCTCTTCCAGGCTAAACAACCCAGAATTCCAACTTCATCTGCCCAGTGAAAGAATAGCTTAAGGATTTGTCGCCAAGATAACTCCTCCTCCACACCTTTCCTCTGCCAGGAGGTTAGTTCCAGCACAAGTCCCAGCTAGGAGCTCAGCAAGGTCTTCAGCTCCTTTGGAAGGGCTGTTCAACCAGTGAGCTCAGCCCAGCTTCGCTGACAGCAGTTGTGCACAGCTTTGTTACGACAACTGGTTCACATGCACATGTGCTTCAAACAGCAGCCAGTGTAAGGTGCATCCACAGAGGACACGCACACGCAAGCTTTGGCTTCGCTGACGTACAGGATGACGGCACAGACCTAAAAACATTTTCAGCTTCTCTTTGAAGAGCATCTTCCTCTCTTGGCTAGCGCTATTTATTCAGTGCAGAAGAGTCACTGAGTCTAAAAGCAGGATGACTCATACTTGTTTGGAGGTTTATAAATTACCTGCAGTTAAGGGGGATGTTAGGGAGAAATGTCAGGAAGGTTTAAACACTCTTCTTTGAAGGTGCGGTGAAGTGATAGCTAATGCATTAATTTCTGCAAGCAGCTAGGTGAGCTTTAAAATCAAAGTGACTTGGCCTTTCCCTTTGTCATTTCATCAGAGTGCACCGCTTGCTAACAAAGATCCTTCAAGCAGAAGGCAGAGAGACACAGAAAACTTGATATGGATTGTCCTGACATTACACCGTCAAATACAGCACTACAGCGCTGCCATTTCGTAACAGACACGCAGCTATGGTTGACAGGACCACGGGATTGATGTAATGGCACCCAAATTACCTAGAGGAAGGTTGTTCCTTAGTCCTGTCAGTGTAATTAGGGAGATACACAATTTATCTACCACACACAGCAATGCATTCAGCAGTGCCTTGGGTTCCTCCACTTTACTTGCTTAGGTGCCAAGGTTCTATCAGACCATCCACTACCAGTTGCTCTTGGTCTCTGCTCATTTGTATCCAGCATGGGCCAAACAACCCACAGCAGACACGTGGATATGGCTGGTTTTTGTAGTCAGCAATGGAAGGCTTAGCCCAAACCTTCTTTTCCTATCCCCTCACAACGGAGGCAAAGCAAGGCAAACGCAGAGCACAAGCTGAGATCAACCTCTCCTCCACCCTTCGTAAAAGCTGAGTAAAGACAAACTAGTCAGGGGATAATTACTTACGATTTGCACAGTTTTGTCACTTTAACTAGAAGAACTTCTCCCCCAGATTAGAAGGACTGAAAAGCACTGTGCAAAAACCTTTCTTGACTTTTCTTTCTCAGGGGAACGTTGGCAAAGCTTTCTTACAGTACATCATGCGAGGATCTGATTCTCTAATTTATTTTCTCTGTAATTAGGGGGAAAAGCTAGGTCATATGAATATTTAAGCTACTTTAATTTGAGCAAATCTTCTGCAGGGATACCTCATAGATGAGTTGGAATTTAGGGCACTAAAATCAGTGTGTCCACTGGTTCTAAGAAGACTGAAGAACTTTGGAGGATGGGAAACCGTAGAAGAGATTCTGGTCCAACAACGCACGTGTTTGCTTACATTTCTAACAAAGAGCACGTTTTCGTCTTGGCAATTGATGTAAGGCGTAAGGATGTGGTCAAATATTCATCTGTCAAGCCATGGCACTGATTTAAAGGAGTTTGCTGTGGCCAGGTGACATGACAGGCCAACAGCATCCTGGCTTGGATCAGCAATAGTGTGGCCAGCAGGACTAGGGATGTCATTCTCCCTGTGTCCTGGGCACTGGGGAGGTCTCCCCTCCAGTACTGGGGGCAGTGCTGGGCCCCTCACTTCAAGAAAGAGAATGAGAGGCTGGAGCGGGTCCAGAGGAGCAACGAGACTGGGGAAGGGACTGGAGGGAAAGTCTGATGAGGAGATGCTGAGGGAGCTGGGGGTGTTAAGCCTGGAGGAAACTCAGGGAGGACCTTCTCCCTCTCTACAACTCCCCAAAGGGAAGTTGTAGTCAAGGTGGGGGTCAGGCTCTTCTCCCAGGCAACTAGCACCAGGATGAGAGGGCAGGGCCTGAAGCTGCACCAGGAGAGCATTAGGTTGGATGTTAGGAAGCCCTTCCTCATGGAGAGGATGATCAGACCCTGGAATGGATTGCCCAGGGCAGTGGTGGAGTCCCCATCACTGGAGGTGTTTAAGGACAGCCTGGCTGTGGCCCTTAATGCCACTAATGATGTCAGGTCATGGGTTGGGTTTGATGACCATAGAGGTCTTTCCCAGCCTCAATAATTCTGTGATTCTGTTGAGTTCCTTCTCTGCTGATGAGAAGTGGTGATTCACCACTGAGCTCTTACAAACTGTGTTAAAGTGTTTTGTATCCTTTCCACTGAGACAGACCATGAACACTCATGTCCTTCAGAAGAGGGGACTGTGGTTTCTTGAACTACCGTATCTCACAAACAGTTTTCTGCGAGACTTTCTGGCTGCATCTGATATGCAGCCAGATGCATCTGATGCATCTGAATGTATCTGGCTGCATTCTCACAGAGAGCCCATGGTACAGCGAGCTGGCCATCTCCTTTGGACTCGATGACCCTGGAGGTCCTTTCCAGCCATGATGATGATTCCTTCAGCATCATCTGCCCCAGCATCAAGCTAAGAATTTGCAAGACTTGTTAGCCTTCCTAAACACCAGGCTAGTGGCAGAGATGACAGAGGCACACACTCCTGAAACACCTACTTCATTCAGGATTGAGAGACAGCACTAAGAATTTCCTCTGATTCACCATCATGGAGAATTAGACACAGAGGACATTTTGCCTTGCTCTGATTTCCAGCTGAAGAGCTGCACCATAACAGACATACAAAAGCAGAGCCTGTGATGAGGGTGTTGCACAATGCAGCCAGGACCCAGGGTTGCTTCAGGGGCTTACATATTTTTTTCTTCTGAGACTATTTCATTACTACAGCAAGATGAGTGGCATTAATATCCTAAAAGTTTACAATCCTCTGATACTGTGTTTGAGCAAGAGGTGATTATATGACTTTACTATAATTTCACCACTGCGGACTAGTAGATATTTTACTGCACATCTCGCTCTGCTTTAACGGAATTCACTCGTCTAACACTGGGTCCATGCACTACTTGGTTGGGTGTTTTAAAATTTTAATCTTTAAATTATAGAATCACAGAATTGCCTGGGTTGGAAGGGACCTTAAAGATCACTTGGTTCTAACCCCCCTGCCGTGGGCAGGGACACTGCTCGCTAGACCAGGCTGATCAGAAGCCCATCGCACCTGGTCTTGAACGCTTCCAGGGAGGGAGCATCCACAGTTTCTCTGGGAAACCTGTAGAAGGTGATCAAAACCACATTTATGTATATGCTGAGTTTAAGCCAGATGATGTCTGACTTAAAACGCAACGCTAGAAAGCTAAAACCAGAAGAAAACTGGTGGGAGGACTTTGCATCTCTGAGGGACAATGCATTGCAACCTGTTACTACTAGCAGAAACGCAGACGAATTCAGAGGGCTGACAACATCTAATCCAAAATGAAATCTGATTTAAAAATGGAGCTATAACAGAGTTAGTAATATTTTACACTTGAACAATCCTCCAGTCTTCACAGTTCTATTGATCCCTTCCTTGTCTGTATCACGAGTACAAATGCTGTATTGGTACAGCTCTTTAATTATTTGCCTAGATCTGAATTTTGCTGAACTGCTCTTTTAGTTGTGTTGGAAAGAAGTATTTGTCCTTAACTCCAGCCATAAACTGACTCTCTTTTATCTTGGACAAAGCAGTCACTTTGCTGGAGCAGGGAACTTTACAGTCAGCCAGCCTCTAATTAGGGCAGCTGTCAGGTCCATCCATGCTCAATTTAACTTCCTTACCAATTCTGACAGTTATTTTTCTTCCAACACAAGACATCCAGTGACATGTCCTTTTCCTGTGTCACATGTGGAGGAAGTTCATGCCCTGTGGTGCAACTAATGCACGCCCCTGCTCCTTAACATATTCTCAACAGAATATGCATCAGATTTTACCAAAATCAGTGTTAACCTGCCTTTTAGAGAGCTGCATCATCGGTAAAGAGTTTTACCAGCTTTGCCATAAGGCAAGGAAGATACATCTCCACCTTACACGTCACAGCTGAGATCCAGGACATATTTAGACCCAAAATGCAATATGGGCAAAGCCTGTTCTGTCTGACATCCAACTCCACAGATCCAACCAAGCTCATGCACAGCTGTGGGCTCTGTGTGAGCTTCAGAAGAGCAGCGGGAGCAGATTTGAGCAGCAGGCTCATACACACAGCTGCAGAATCACTTAGCTTGGAATCATTTAGGTTGGAACAGTTCTTTAAGATTATTGAATCCAACCACTAATGTAACACCACCAAAACTATATCCCTAAGAGCCACATCTAGGTGTCCGTTAAATACCTCTAGGGATGGTGACTCCGCCAACACGTTATAGCCCTTCAGGTGAAGAAACTGTTCCTAATGTCTTGTCTAAACTTCGCAACTTGAGGCCATTTTCTTTCATCCTATCACTTGTTACCTGGGAGAAGAGACTGACCTCTGCCTCATTACAATCTCAAGTAGTTGTAGTGAGTGGTAAGGTCTCCCCTCTACCTCTTTTTTTCCAGGCTAAACAACCCCCAGCCTTCCCCGTGCAGAGCTGAAGTTCATGCTTTGTTGTGTTTGCTGAGACACTTGTTCAGTCTATGCAAAGCACAGGCACGCAGACCAGTTTGCATATTTCTCTGTCTACAATCAGCAGACTGTCTCACACCAACGTGCTACTCACCAGCACAAGTCTGTGGCTGGCTATAAAAAGCAGTGCGAGGCACTGACGGCAGGCAGGCAGCAGTCCTGCAGCATGTTCTGGAGATCATGAAGCAGACGTGGCTTCAGAAAATGTGCTGCCTGCATTCGGTCCTGAGCTTTGGGAAGATTCATATCTCAGAGAGCACTTGAAATAAGAATGAATTAAATTATCATTAAAAGTTTTAAATGACAAAAATTTGAGAGCGAAAGGAGCAAAATTGTGCTCACTCTCCTAATACAGCTGGGAATACTCATCTCCAAGCTGCCGTTACCCTTCTTGCTAATGTCCTGTGCTGACTGCACAGAGTCATGCGTGTGCTGATGTCGGCTTTGTCCCGAAGGCTAAGTCCAGAACATAAAATAGGTATCCAGCTCCTAAAACCAGTTTTATCTGCTCTGTGTCACCTTCTACCCAGCTATCAGCCAAGTTCACACAGTCCATTCCTCAACTACAAAGTGGTGCTCAAGCCTCCTAATGTTTTCCAGGACTCGTAATGTCTTATAGAAGCACTTAGTAACAACAGTGGAAAGAAAACAAAGACCTAACGGGACTCAGAGTGGGGAGCTGTGTCCTTTGTGCGTGACACTGATAGTGGAAAACAGAGCCAGGCCAGGAGGACAGAGGACACAGCAATAGGAACCACCATTCAACTGGGTGTCCATGTCAGCACAACACTCCACCTCATGGCTGACATCACTCTTCAAGTCCACCAACCTTTGTGCTGCCTCTGTACAGACTTTTTACAGGGAATACGCCCCTAATCAAAAGCACCGAGAGATCATTTAATGTTTAAGCCCCACTGTGACCCCTTTGGCTGGATGTGTTTATAATTCCTCACATCGGGTGCAGAGTTGGGCATTAGTATAAAAAAATCTGCCTCTCTTATTACAAGGGCACTTGAAATCATCTTTATATACAAACGAGGCAGACGAAACACAGAAGAGTCTTCCAGTGTTTTCTTTGGGTGCTGACAAATTGACTTCTACATTTGCAGTGATCAGTGGCTTTTACTATAAATTAGGCAGCACAAGGAAAAAAGTTCTTTGTCTGATTCTAACTTCCTTTCTTTCCTTCTTATAATTAAATTCACTAATTAAATGTAGTTACAATACAGAAAAGCATGGAAGACAGTCATGGAAATCATCGGAGCCCAACACGGCAACACAGCCACAGATGAAATCAGTCACAGAACTACTAAGAACTGAAAATTAATGGCAAAAATTGTGCCGAAACCCCACGATTCCGTAGCAGTCCTGTATGAACAGAGCAATCCAAAAGCTATTTGGGCACATGAACAAGGTGAAAATTTACAGAGAGATCGTGACATCAACCATAATAGACAGGACAGCACTGTGCTCTTGCGATCAAGAAGGCCAGTGGAAGCCTGGGATGGATCAAGAAGAGCGTGTCCAGCAGATCTGGATCTTCTCCCCCTCTACTCTGCCCCGGTGACACCACACCTGGAGTATTGCACTCAGTTCTGGGCTCCCCAGTTCAAGAGAGACAGAGACCTGCTTGAGAGAGTCCAACCATGAGGATGATTAAGTGACCGGAGCACCTACATTATGAGGAAAGACAGAGACCTGGAGCTTTTTAGTCTGGAGAGGAGAAGGTTACAAGGGGACTTAATCACTGTCTAGAAATCTGTGAGGGCTGGGTGTCAAGAAGAAAGAGACAATCTCTTTTCACGTCCTCCCTGAGACAGGACAAGGGGCAAAGCGTGTCAGCTGGAGCACAGGAAGCTCCACCTCAACATGAGGAAGAACTTATTTATTGTAAGGGTTACAGAGCACTGGAACAGGGTCCCCAAGGAGGTTGGGGAGTCTCAAGTCTTGACTTTCAAGGCTTATCTGGGCGCATTCCTATATGACCTGTCTTTGGTTCTATGGTCCTGCTCGAGCAGGGGGGTTGGACTCAATGATCTCTAGAGGTCCCTTCCAACCTCTAATGATCTGTGTCTGTGTCTATGTGCGTCTGTTTCTATGCTTCTATCTACCCCAGGGGTCTGATTCAAAACCTGCTCTCTTGGCCACGGTTGACTTAAATGTTCTGCTCATGTGAGATGCTCTCTGACACAGCAGGGAAAAAAACCTCTGAGATCAACTCCTATCATCAACCCAGCTGCACCAAACCCACAGCTAAACCACATCCCTAAGCTTCGTATCTACAAGACTTCTAAACACATCCAGGGGTGATGATGTGACCACCCCCCTGGGCAGCCTGTTCCTCTCCTGCAGTTGTACAACCAAAACCTTGGCCAGTTCCGTTCTAGGAATAATGCCTTTTCAGCCCTAGTGTTTTATGTAATTTTGGAAAAGCTCTGATAAAAAAAAACACAAAACATTGCAAATCAGAGGACAACCTAGTTTAGAATATTAATGTTTTGAGGACCTCAAGAGAAGACCAAAAAAGATATATGAATAAATATAGCTATAAAAACACTCCTTCATGAGCATAAGATCGTAGAATCATCGCAGCTGGAAAGGACCTCCAGGATCGTCAAGTCCAGCCCTCATCTCATCACCTCCCTGACCCCTAGATCATAATTTTAACACATTTTTCAGTATCAGCAATTTTCCATCTCTCCACATCAATCAGAGGTCGCTGTCTCAAGTAACTTTAGAAACAGCAGCTCATTCAACTTGCTGCTTGCTAGTCTCTCTGCAACATATACTTTTTGAAGAAAACAAATTAAAATATTCAGGAAACAAGATGCAGAGCAGAAGTGACTCCTAGAATTATGAAACTGCATGAAGAATTATCAGTTCTGATGTAAAAGATTACAGCCAGTCACCGTAAATCCTTGTAAAATGATCTCAAATCACTCCAAAAGACCCGTGCCCTTTCTTGATTGCAAACGAAACGCAGAGCAACTGCACGGAAAAGCTCTTGGATACTCCACGGACACCCAGAGTGTCCTGAATTCCAAAAATACTCTGCTTTTAGGCAAGTTTTGTACCAACACGCTGCTACACCTTGCTGCTGTGAATTATGCAAACCCTGCGACACGTGGCACACGTATTGCCGTGAGAGAGAGCGGAGCACGTGCAATTCAGACTGTCCACTAAATGGTTAAATACATTGATCCCTTCAACAGGTTTGATATTTCCAGACGTTAAGGTGGAACAGCACTGCAACTGGCAGTTTGTTGTTCTGCACCTCCATCCGCATGCAGATAGGTTCTTGCTATTATGTTTGTATTTGGGACCAAGCGTTTCCAGCCGTCAAACCTCCCTCAGCGTTTATATCGGCTACCAAAATGCCACTCCTGGAAGTCACTGTAAATCCTAGTGGCACAGAGAGCCACTAGCAATCCTGTGCTCCTCATCACAGTCAGTGCATGGGCTCATCAATACTACATGGCCCTTTCTAAGGCCATGCAGAGCCTCGGGAAGAGGCAGGCAGGCACCGCCTGGCTAAGCAGCTGCCCCTCGAATAGGAGAATAACTGGGGGTTTACGTATCTTATTTAAACATCTTGTTCCACCTGCCACTTACAGAGTGAGTTCTGCACTCAGCAGAACCGTGACAGTACGGGAACTGCCTCATCAGCCACAACAACTCTTCTTCTCTTCCTCAATCTTAGTGCCAACAGTAGCCAGAAATGGAACCTACAGCATAAGGAAAAAGGGCAAAAAAAAATCCCCCTGAAAATCTGCAGTTTAGGAACTACTTACTGAATAGATCGAAGAGATAATTTCTGGAGCACTGTATTTTACTCCTTTTTCAACCTAGTTATGTTTTTGACCTCCACAGGAACCCGTGGCAATTGGCTGTGGTTTGGGTGACAAGCGACTTCCCAGGTCCCTATACAAACTGGTCCTGACCCCAGCGATACTGTTAGCACGACCAGCACTGCTCTCTAAGCCAAACAGCCACGATACCGCAGCACCGCCTTCTCCCTTCCACTTTTCAACACTGTGGTGGTCACCAGGATGCAATGACTCCTGCTGTGGGACAGAGAGCCCCTCCATCAGCACTGTCACAAGACCGTCACCAGGATGTGGCAACACAGACTTGTGTCAGCACGCGAGATGCTACCTACAAAATCCAGCAGCTGTGAGTCCTAAAGAGGGGCCATGACTGGAACTGCTGGTCCAGTGACACCCCAGGGTCTGGCACATCCCTGCCATCCCCTGGTTCTTCAAACACTGAGTCACTCATGTTGTCAAGTCTGAGTCTGGATTACAGTTACTGCATCACACAGTGATTGTTAAGAACCGGACTCCATCTGCAGAGGGTCCAGGTGCCTAAAATCTCTCGATAGTACAAGAAAAGTATAACAATTACTAGAAATTCTGTTTAACTGGGAGCTCTGATAATAGCTCAGCACGCTCTGAGAGCCTGCTAGAAATTCCAGACAGCAGTAACCCATGCTGATCATTAATTTTTCATGCAACAATAAAGCTTGAAATATAACTACAACCCTGTGGCCAGCCCTCATGCTACCAAAGAACCTCTGTGTCCCTGTAATCTTGGGTGATCACTTCAAAGCTACCGGTAGCTACATTTATAAACATATTAAAAAATTCATATTAAAACATGTATGCATTATATTAACACATTCATGTAAAATTTGGAAATCTATATATGAAAATATATTTATACTAATATTTATGTTTATATTTATACTAATATTCAGATAACTCTATATATATAAGTATACACCTAAAAATTAATATACTTATTACATATACCAAAAAAGGTATCTGTACTGTCAACCTGAAGAGCTCCTGCTTACTCTCTCTTTGTACGGAGGCCACACCATACCCCTGAGCAGTTCTTCCTTCCTTCCTTCCCTGCCTGTTTCTGGTAAACACTGATTAAACAAGCAAAACTCTGCTAGTGCCAAATTCTTCCCCTGTACAGCAACCATCCATCCCCATTGGGAGCCACTTGCCAAAGCAAACATGAAGAAGTGCCTGGAAGTTTTCCAGCAGTACAGACAGATGCAGCTGGCAGGGTACCAGCCTTTAAGGTTTGCATCCCTGCTGAATCGTTGATGGAGTTGGAGGAGCTAAGAGAACGAGTCAAATTTCCCTTTACTTGCTGTAACACCTCCACACGTGCCCTTCCGTCCGTGTGTCAGCACAGCTTTAGGATACTCCTTGTTCAAAGGAAACACGATTCATTATAGAAATACAAATGAACTCGGTACTTTGAACGTGAGGCTGCCTTTGGAAAGCATCCCTTGAAAGATGAAAAAGTTAACTTTTAAGTAAAAATCATTATTAAGACCTAGAGTTCCAGCATTGGTAACCGCTATGCCTTGCAGAGCCTTCAGCTGAGGCAGACACGAAGGGTAGAGACATCTTGCTGGTTATCAAACCCCTTCAGCTGATGCGAGGGTCAGGGCTGCCCAGTGCTCCTGACAGTATGGAGGCACCACGGTCTGTTTGCCTTCCCCCACAGCAGCTAATGCTCCCTCTCACCCTTCCCAGCTCAGAGCACAATCACAGATTGCCAGGGGCAGCTGCAGCCGAGTGCCTGAGAAGGTTCAGGATGCTCAGAGGCTCTTCCCCAGGACAGGCTTGATGGAGCTTTGAGCAACCTGATCTCATTAAAGATGTTGCTGCTCACTGCAGGGGTGGGGTTGGACTAGATGACCTTTAAAGGTCCCTTCCAGCCCAACACATTCTCTGAGTCTATGGCATGGCCTGGGGGATGCACTGGGTCAGGGCATGCAGAAAGGACCCAGTGGGCACCTTCTAGGCTGGGTATCCTTTCAAGGATGCTGCTGCAGCAGAGACCCTGCTGATGAATTTCAAGATAACAGTCAATGGCCTCCTGTGTTAAAAAAACCCACAACAGCATCTAACAACGGAGCAGACACCTATCCCTTGCAACACACGTTCACGTTGCTGGCTTGCTCTTACGCGGTGGTTCGTCAGCAAAGCGATTCTGCTAACAATTGCTCTGCTGGATTAGTGGTAATAAGATCAAAGTAATAACCCTTAAATAGATTTTTAACAACATTTTAAATTTGTTGATTAAGGTTGTTAGGGGATTAGGGGTTGTTAGGGGACAGAAACGAGTTTAAGTCGCTGAGGGAAAACGATCTTAATTTCTGTTTAGAAACAGATTCAGATAAATAATTCCCTTACACTTCAGGAATCACAGAAAAATACAGGTCAGGCTGTTATTAAAGTATTTCCTCTCCTTTGTCAGGTCAGCATCTCAAAAGGGTAAGCATTAGTGTATTCCTGCAGAACACGTGCACTGGAGGGTCCCTCATTCCCCGTAAACAGCTTATTGGTTTCTACTTCAGGAATCCACATCTTTCCTGAGCCTGTTATCAGGTATGCTGTTATCATCACATCACACAGCAGCGTGCACGGCTTTATCTTCTATAAATCAGTAGACAGGCGACATCACCATAGTCTATAAATCCATATACAGGGTACACATCGCCACAGAGCTCAGCCTGTGGTATGAATGTTGGGAAGCGGAAGAGATAAAGCACAGGAGGACCTGCTTATTGATTCATCTGACACTACCCGATCGAGGGCGATCTAATCTCTGTATGAATGAGGTGGGAACCAAAGGCGATGTAACAGCAGTGAGGTCCCGTAACTGCTTCGTGTTTATGAATACAACCATGTGCCAAGCACTGTGAGAGTCTCCAGGCTGAGGTGCAGAGCTCATAGGAGCAGACATTGCATTGGGGATTAGGCTGCTTTCATCAGCAACGTTCATACATCAGAACTTTCCTCAAACAGCAGCAAAATTAAAATGAGATGTAAGAAGACTGTACCTCTGTAGCTGGAAAAAGTAAGACCTTGTGATATCACTCGTATTTCAGTGCAATATACTCCTTGGATTTTCCTTTTCCACAACGCAACACTGAGTCAAAACTTGGCTATCTGGGAAAGAAGGGTGGGGAGAGAGGTGAACAGGAAAGAAGAACAGCCGTCATGAAACAAAGCAAGAGCTGCTTGACTACAGTCAACTGTCTGTAGCTAAACGCACGCACACGCTCTGTGCATCTACACAAACCTGTTTTCCTAACGCATCCAGCGACTCTACGTTGATCATACAGAGGAAAACCAAAACCAAACGAGTGCACACACATGGAGGATAACGAGTGCTTTTATGGCAGCTTGATGCATGGATTTTGTGGACATAAATCCTGACTTTGACATTGCGTGAGATTTTTAAACCCTCTGATTTCTTCTAAATGCTCCATTAAGCAATCGGAGCAGATCTGCATTTTATTCATCCCAATCACTAAATCATTATTTAGGTTCCTGAAAGGGGCGTATGAACGGTAAAGCCAAAGAAAACAAAGCAGCAACACACCATGAGCGAATGAGAAGTTTCTCACAGCTTAGAAAAGCTTTACAAACTTGTTTATCCTACACTAGACTCTCTGTCAGGCAAATATTGTTCATCAAGTCAAACCAACTGCCTAGGAAACCACACGTCTGATGGCCTGACATGAAGATCAGCTCTGATGCACTGGCCTGGCAAGCTCTACTAGCACTGGACATGGTGCCAGTCACAGAATCATTAGGGTTGGAAGAGACCTTCAAAATCATCAAGTCCAACTGTCAACACCAACAATCACTCCAGCATGAGTGGGGAAAAGCCTCATAATCAGCCTAATATCTGGGAGAGAAAGGAAGATGCGTCTTTGTCCTCAAACCCTCCTCACCTCAGGCACATGCAGTGTCCAGGGGTAAGAGAGGGACTTGTTTTCTTCTTCAGTCATTGTAATTGTCAAGTGATGTTTCTCAGCCTCAAGAACTACTTCCCTTATCGTTGCAGCTGCCCACACTTGCTGAAGAGTTAGATTCAGTCTTCTGGGAGCTCGTGGCCAGAGGCAGAGGACAGTTGCCCAGGCACATGGAACAGGAGTAGTCTTGTTGGCCTTTCAGTAAATCAAGTACCTGAAATCTTATACCAGATAACATTTTATTCCTACTGATTTTGAACGTCCTAAAAAACCTCTTCTGTTTGGCCAATCTGAGCACAGACTTTACTGCAGATCAGAGTTGATGCAGTTATTCTCAAAACCGTGTTTTGAAATTACGTTGACTTTCAAAATTTGATGTAAGCCTCATAAACAAGAAAAAATCTTCTGCAGTGGGAGCGACTAACAGCATCTCAGGTGATTACTTTTCCTGCACGCTCTTCGTCTTTGAAAATGAGCTGCCTTGCAGCAATTCTGGCTTGGATCAGGGATAGCAGGACAAGGGAAGTTATCGTGCCCTTGTGCTTAGCCCTTGTGAGGTCTCATCTGAACTCCTGTGGTCAGTTCTGGGCCCCTCATTACAGGAAAGACATTGAGATGCTGGAACGTGGCCAGAACAGAGCTACCAAGCTCATGAGGGGTTTAGAGAACAAGTGGTATGAGGAGAGGCTGAGGGAGCTGGGCAGGTT